>JAOEHY010032006.1:0-21603 GCA_025447955.1 Psilopsiagon aurifrons
CCCTGCCCATGGCAGGGGTTTGGAACTGGATGATCTTAAGGTCCTTTCCAACCCTAACTATTCTATGATTCTATGATGTGACGAGTGACTATTAATCTGAAACAATGAATGCTTATCACAAATACAATTAGCACACTCCAGTCAGATCTGTCATTATCTCAACCCTTCATGCCCCAGGCTGGGCACCAAAAAGAACTGTCCTCATTTAAGCTCAGTCTGCCAGTAACTCAGGACCATACAGCCATTCCCTCACTCCTCCCTCCCTTCCTCCTCCCCTGCTTCCAGAGGGATGGGGAGGAGAATCAAAAGAATGTAACTCCCACAGGTTGAGATAAGAACAGCCCAGTAACTAAGGCATAACACAAACCACTGCTGCTACCACCAACAATAACAATGACAAGGGAAACAACAAGGGAAGAGAATACAACCGCTCTCCACCCGCCGACCAATACCCAGCCCGACCCGAGCAGTGATCTCACCTTTCTGGGTAACTGCCCCCAGTTTATATAGTGGGCATGATGTGCTGTGGTATGGAATGCCTCTTTGGTCAGTTTGGGTCCCTGTCTCTGCTTCCTCCCGGCCTCCCCTCCTCCCTGGCAGAGCATGAGACTCAGAAAGTCCTTGGCCAGAGTAAACATTACTGAGCAGCAACTAAAAACATCGGTGTTATCAGCACTGTTCCCAGGCTGAAAGTCAAAAGCACAGCACTGCACCAACTACTAAGAAGGAGAAAAATGACTGCTGCTGCTGAACCCAGGGCACCTGGGAAGGCACCCTCACATACTGGGCACAAATAGACAGTCACTGACGAGCAGCTTCCAGGCAGTGGGACAAACATACCCACCTGATGCTGCATGTGTCTGCAAGTGCCCACATGCACTGGGACAGCAAGAAAGCAGGGGTGGATGGGCAAATTCCTGCTATATGGCCCTGTGTGAGGGTACAATGAAAGGAGGTGGTTGTGGTGGGATATGAATGTCCCAGGGTCTGACATATCAAAGCATGGCATTGCCTTTCAAGTGCTTAAAGGCAGATGAATAACTGGGGAGAGAGTGAGGAAATGGGGAGTCATCCTGTGGGTCCAGGAGAGGAGAGCTCAGCCCCTTTGGGTCTGAGTCCTGAAGTGTCTGGGCTGTGATCAAGTTTGTGGGCATCAGTGTTGATGACGATGGATGTGTCTGAGCAAGCAGAGCAGGAGAGCAACGAATAAACCCTCCGCAGAGGAAGGCTCAGGCAGACAAAACCACCTCCTTGCCTCCTAATGAAAACGGCAAAGGAAGGGGTCTGGATTGGCTGTAGGGTACCGGGCCGCGGCCTGCCTGCGCTGACGGGTCGGGGACTGGCGGCATCGCCCCGCGGCTGCCGTGTGCTGCCGCCGCCTGGCCGCGGCGTGGAGCCCGCGCTCCGTGCGGAGCTCCGCGGGGCCCCCCGCTGGGCTGGGGCTGCCCGCACGCCGCGTTTGGGATGCTCTTGGCCCGCAGATGTGCCCGAGCTGCTGCAGGGGGTTCAGGCTGAGCTATCAGAAAGGTCAGAAACCTAATTCTGAACAGGAGCAGCTTTTCCATAAAAATCCTCTCCCCTGGCGCAGAGCACTGACGTGTCAGAGGCACCAGGCACGATTCTGAACCCAGTTTTAGCTTCAGCTTTGGAACCCAGAAGCTAGAGGTAGATTTGGCTTGCCTCTTCTACATCATGCATACAGACGCTGGGGATGCGCATGAAAGCAGGTACCTACACCTGAACATTGGTGTGGCAGGGTGGATGCTGACTGCTGTGCTGGGTGCTGTACAGATACAGGTATATGATGCGAGTCATTTTCATTGTGCCACGTATGTTGGTTCTGTACCAACACAATCCTGCTGAGGTCTGTGTGCATTCTGGTTACACTGCTGGGATGATATCTTGTGTGTGCAAGAGCTGATGTTAGCTACTCACATTTCCCATAGTGTTTTGCTGTGTTTTGTGGTTTTTTTTCCCCCCACTACTGTGAAACAAAATAAAAGTCCTCCCCTGTTTAATCTGCTTTTCTAGCAGGTAAGTCTAGTCCAGGCCTGTTTCCTTGCTTGCATTGCTTTGTTTCTTTGCACCACTTGCTCTTTTTCTATCTTTTCCAGCACTAGGGATAACATTGGGTTGCATTTCAGGCTTGGAAGAAGCTTTCAGGACCTCGCTGTACTCACAGCTGCCTACTGGGCAGCCCCAGCAACCCATGGACATGTTGGGTTCCGCTGTGATGTGCACCTATTCAGAGGAAAGGAAGAAGAGCAGATCACCTGTGATGCCCCTTCCAAAGTGGAGGTAATGCTCTAGCTCCTGGGAGCACTATGGCGCACAGGGGCTCTTGTTCTTTACTTTCTTTTCCACCACCAGAAGGGTTGGGACTGGGACCTGCCCAATGTCTTCCCTGAGTGCTCCCTGTCCCTCTTTCCCCTGGTCCAGACCCAACCCAGAGCTGCCTGCCTTTTCTTTCTTGCCCTTCCTCCCGGCCGGAGAAGGAAGATCCGGTGCTTCGGCCCCCCGAGGGCCGGGCGCCGGTGAGGTTGCGGTGGGGCCGGTGGGGAGTTCGGGAGGCTGCAATGTGCACGCTGGACCCATGAGGGCAGCAAAACACTGCGGGAGAAGCGAGCTCTCCGCTGAGGTGGCCGGGGGCTGGTGACAAAAGGGACCCCGAGTCGGGGGTCTGCACGGGCTGGAGCAGGGCAGGGTCCAGGGCTGCTGCCTGGCAAGCTCTGAGGATGCTGCGGGAGAGGTCAGGCGCACTGCCTGCCTCGGGAAGCACCCACCTCTGTCCACTTTGGGACCAGGGCTCATCCCAGGCTTGCCCAGGGTCTATTTTGCGTGCCTAAGTCTTGTGGTGGTAGGAATGGGGCTGTGCCGCAGGCTCCGATGCCAAGGAGATGGAACCAGCAAACTATCACGACACTGGTATGCCCTTGCCCTGGCAGGGGGCACTATGCCTGTTGGAGCACTATGCCTGCTGTGTGTGTGGCCATCAGCCCCCTCACACAGCAGGTCTGCCCTGGGAAACACATCGGAAGGGGGTCTGTTTTGGTGGTTTTCTCTGAACCTGCATGCCAGGGCTCTGTACATGGCTTTCACAACCCTCACTAAGCATCACCTATGCTTCTCATGACTCAGAGGAGCTTGAATGCCCTTTTCAGGGCACCTGAGGAAAGCAGTCCTGCCTCTGTCTAGGTGGTACAGTCAGTGGCCAAGCTCAAGCTTTCCCCTTCTCCCAGCAAAGGCAAAGCCTCTTGGAGAGAAACAAGTGAGAGTAAAGGATCTGTTGAAGTTCTCAGTGAAACCACACAGCTCTGGCTCTGCAGGGCTCCTAAGGCTTGGGGATGCCAGAGTCTCGGGCAAGCTCTGGCCTGGACTGCAAATCCAAGGCATTGACGTGAAGAGTCATCCCTTTTTCCCTGTCCCTACCACTGCAACCAGGGCATATAGGCCTAGGACCAGGTGTTTCTCCCCAGCACTGGGGCAAGCAGTGGGGCGCAGGGTGGGCTGCTTGCCCTTCCTTCATGAGGAAGAGGTGGAGAAAGGTGCCACAGCGTGCACAGGAGGGCTTCACTTCCACAAAGCAGGGTATGGCGGCTGCAGCAAGAGGCTCGGAGACCCAGACAGCACAGCCAGCCACTGCCATCCCAGACCTCCGCTCACAGTGCTCCCAGCCCGCCTCTGCAGCCCCCTCCCCTCTCCTCCTTTCCAATCCTCTTGTACTGTTTTCTTGGCAAGGGCACTGGCTTTCAGCCCCTGCGCCTCATGTGCCCTATTGATAGCTGGTAATTTATGTAAATCTCCTAATATATGGATTCTGGGATCAGGACAGAGGGTTTGTGTGTGAGATGAGATTAATATGTTTGCAGATTCTCTCTGCAAAGAGAAGAAGAGAGGCACACAGGGCCTGGACATTCGCCCTAGGTCTCTATTAGCACCTTTGTGTGTACCAGCCAGGCCTGGCCTCTGCCTCCCTGTGCCAGCAGTGTAGGGGACTCTCTCCTTTGGTCACCCTGGTCACCCACAGCCAGTCTTACTGGACACACATCAGAAAGAGCCCGTTTCTGGGAGGCCACAATGCACCAGGTACTGGTTTCCATCTCCATCTGCTTCCCCGAAGTTTCAGCATCTCCGGAAGGTGGCCAGGCTGAGCTGTAGCAGAGGCTGCTGCTGCTCCAACATTGTGTGGGCCCCTGGAAGTGCTGGAAAACTGCAGCTCAGCTTTATTCTTCCTGTGACAGCTCAGGGCAGAGGAGGCTGCTTGTAGCCACTGGCCTCCTGGTGCAGCTGGACACAGGTTGAAATCAGGGGTGGGATGGTATAAGGAGCAGGGCATAGGCTGGGGACACTGGCATGCCAGTGGGGATCACAGGGCACAGGGTACCTGGCAGGAGGAAGATGGTGAGCCCAGCATCTGATCTGGTGGGATGAGGCTGAAGGATGGGCTTGGGGATTCCACAAGCCCCTGTGCTATCCCGCCTGGAGCAAGAGGTGGTACATCTATACCCAGCCCTGCCCCAGGGCTGCATGCCTTATCCATGCACATCTCCAGGCCTGGAACCCCCACTTGGCTGCCTGGCCTCAGTGTGATGCCGTGGGTCAGATGGGGAGGCAGAGCCCATCAAGGCACACTGTGGGTTGAGCAGAGCTGGGGAGCAGGCAGTGGGGAAGGGAGGCACCTTCTGATTCAGATGTTCCTGAGGAGTTCCCATTCCACACCTGACATTTAGAAACCAGGAATCCTACTGATGGATAGGATTTGATGTGGTGGAGTATATTTCACACTGTGTCATTTATCCTGGTGCTGCCTCATGTGAAATGTCAGCCATCCAGGAGCTTTTCTGATCGCTCTTTGAAGTACTGGTTTCTGATAAACTCAGGAGAAGGATGCTTTTTCTTCCCCAGGTCAGGGACCAGGTGTGGCAACAACTTTTCTTCTCTCTGCACAGGTCCCTCAGTAGAACCTGCCAGCTCAACTCTATGTACTGAGGGTCACAGCGGGGGCCCTGCTGCCTCCCTTCTCCTGGGGCACCCCTGCTCCTTTCTGGGACTATGCTAACCCCTTTCTCCTACCCCACCTCTGTCTGACAGCACCCTGTCTGGTGCTCCCTCTCCCTGCCTGTGTCTGGATTTGCACCCAACACTCTTTTCAGCTTTTGGAGGAATATTTTTAACTCTCCTAGGGTTGCTGCTGTTGACAATGGAAAACTATTGTGCTTTATGTGCCTGGAAAATGAATTTCCATGTCAGAAGAGGAGAGCAATTACCACAAGCAAGAGAGATCAAATTGGGTCTTTAAAAAGAAAATAAAGTTCAGATCTTATCTCATTAATGAGATTTCTTCCAAACCTTACCAAATCTTAATTACAGTGACTCTGCTGGAAGGGATGAGGTGAAGCTAGGATTGGGGGCTATCTAAACAGAACTGCTCTCTTCCAAGCTAGAGTACATCCCTGCATGAAAGCAGCAGGGACAGCCATCGAGTGTGGAAAGCTGCTCAGCTGGAAATCAGCAAGGCAGGATTCTCCATGGAGCCTGAGCAGCTCCTTCCCCAAAGGCTGACGGTGCTGGGGGAGAGCCCTGTCGGCCCCAACCGGCAGCGATTCCGCTGGCTCACTCTGTCCTGGATCCCAGCATCAGTTTTGCTTCGGATCCCTCCTTGCTGCCACAAAATACTCACTTTCTTTTTCTCTTTCTGCTGTAACAATAATTGTTCAGTTCTCCAGGGTTTTTATTCTCACTTTCCTGCTTTGTTTTGTTTTCTTAATCATCCTCCTGTTTAAAATCAGCTGAGGGAGGTAAAGTTGTTCATCCAGTTTAAGCTCACGAAACATTTTCTGCTTATTTACTGGATTGCTTGCGTAACAAAGGCAAGAGATTGTCCCCCTGCCACCTCTTTATTTAACACAAGAACTTCCTCCCCGAAAGAATACAGGTCTTGAGCCGAAGATGTTGAGAAAGGGAGACTCCAGTGCTTCCCGTAAGAGCCTGCTCTAGTGGTTAATCACCCTGACTTCCTCGGACAAAGTAAAACAAAATAAAGAAGGTTCAGTATTTTTAATTGGGACTTGTCTGGCTTCAGCACTTATCCATTGGCTCTCGTTACGGTTTCTTCCAGCGATTAAAGAGTTGTTTAATGCCTGCTATTTCTTCCCTAGGAAGATATTTATATGTGGGAAACAAGTCACCTCTTGATCCTTTTAATAAACTAAATAAATTGTGCCCTTCAAATCCTTGTTATAGCATGTTTTCCTCACAGTTCTGGGTAATGTTTTGGGCTCTTCAATCCTATCACCAGTAAACAAGCTGAGATGGAAAGAGGAGGAAACAGAAGTAAGTCCAAACCCTTGGAAAATCAGACAGTCAAATCCTCCCTTTGTCTGTATGCATATATTGATTCCCTTCCCATTGTCTTTGGAATAAATTTGGGAAAATATGACTTGTCTAAAATATGTTTTCCCAATCTCTGTGTCATTTCAGTTTAATTATTAACAGCTATGAGCAGAGATGGAACTGGCAGTCAGCATTAGAGTGAGAGGTAAAAATGACAACAGATCTGTGTACTTAAGCACATGTAGAATTTCAGGGTGTCGGTGGGAATTGCAGGATGGGTTGCAGAGTGCACAAGCACCCCCTCTCTGGGCTCGCTTATCACAGAGCCTGGCTGCAGTGACAAGTGAATGGGCCCCTATGGGAGTCAGTGCTCCGGTCGGCTCCGGGAATGAAGCAGCCGAGGAACTGGAGTCGTGCGAGACAGCCAGACAGAGCAGGGTCTGAAGAGGAGGAAAATACAGCAGGTACCAACGATGCACACGCGTTCTATAAAAACTGTCTGCTGTTGTGCTCCCAGGGTCAGTACGTGGTGTTTCCAGCTTGAACTGCTGGGCACAGATTTTGCTCGTATCCCTGATTTACACACCAAGATTTCACCCTCTCTTCTTTTCAAAGTTTCAAAACACTTGAATAGTTTTTATTATTTTTGTCTCATTTCCACTGTCTGATACGATTCTCATCTGCCTCACTTGTTTGCCTGATTTATGGAGGTTTGTTTTGTTTAGGCCTTGCCTCTGTTTTTACTAAGGAAGAGAATTTTATTGTCATGATAACTTTGCTATTTTGCTGGCAGCTTTTGGTGAACCCTTCTGCAGTTATTCCACTTTATATGTGCTTGAATCTTCTCAGAAGAAATGCTTTTGGGCACGGAATTGAAACTAAGCATTTTCTGAAATCGAGAGACAAACCTTCAGCAAATATCCCAACTTGCCCTGCTCCTAGTGGTGATTACATTTGCAGCCTTTGATTTCTTTCAGGACACTGGGAGAGGAACAAATACAAATCCATTCAGAGAACTGTCTTTTCTTGCCATTTCTTTACACTTTGCAACGAAAGAGGCTTTTTGCATTCAGAAAAAAGACACGTCTTCCCTTGTCCTAACAACTTCAGCTGTTCAAAAAGCAAAGAGCAAGCCCTCAGACCAGCAAGACTATGAAAATAACATAGCTGGGATTCTTGTATGGTCTCTCTCTTTTAAGGTGGTGCATGTGTCACATTTTCAAGCCATTCTCTGCATTTTCCAAGGTTAGAAAGTTACTTTTTAATTGGAGTCTGAATTCCTGATCCTAACACGTGCCCTTTTTCTTCCTGTGCCTCCTTCTTCTCCAGACTCTGCATATTATTTTAGCTGGAAGGATCTCATTTTTGCCAGTGATACTGCTTTCCCAGGGCAACCCCACTGGGTTAGGTGCAAGCAACCAAGCCAGTGGGAATCTACAAGCAGAGCCTGGCTTGCCCATGCCAACTCTTCAAAAATCATGGGCCCATTCACCTTTCACAGTTGCAAAACTGGCTTAAAAATCACCATGTTAAAAAAGGAAAAAAAAGAAAAGGAATTAGGAAGTGGCTTCTTTTCTGATGCCATTGTGTTGTGGAACAGCAGGCCAGCTTTCAAGCTTTTTGCTGCATCCACAACAAATAGTTATTTCTTAAGAAAAAGGATTAAAAAAGTCTGCTCAGAGCTTTGCATATAATCCTGTGGCTCCAGGACCCAAGGCATTGAGTAATATCAAAATCGAAATAAATTCTCCCTGTGAGAATCGTAAGAATCTGCCAAATTAGTTCACAGGGGTAAACAAACAGCCAAATATTAGTATTCTACACTAAGAGCTAAATCCTATAAGTGGGGCCAGGGTTGCACATGGATTATCCTTTTATAGTTCAGGCATGGATTTACCAAGGGGATTATAGGCCTTCCTCTCCCCACCCTCCCTTCCTCCCCTCCACCCCAATTTGCCCAGTGCTGTGCACTCCCACCACACCGACACTTCCTCCTGCTGCCCTGACACCCTTCCCAGGTGCAGGGAAGCCTCTTCCTCCTCGGAGCACCCTGGGAGCAGGGGCAGTCACCCCGTGTTCAAGATGACACAAGCAGGACCAGGACTGATGCAGAAATCAGTCGGTTCCAGGTCCTGAATGGGTGCAGCATCCCTGGGGGATGGGGGATTAGTCCCCAGACGTCCCAACCTCCTTTCTTCCTGTCACTACTTTGCATTGCCGTACACCATTTCCTGAACAGGGATAATGACAATCCGAGC
Organism: Psilopsiagon aurifrons; assembly: GCA_025447955.1. NCBI lineage: Eukaryota > Metazoa > Chordata > Aves > Psittaciformes > Psittacidae > Psilopsiagon > Psilopsiagon aurifrons. Next base: position 8,592 of record JAOEHY010032006.1, read on the forward strand.
TGACACCATGCTTCAGTTTTCTTTCCCTACTGGTCTGATATTGCAGTCCTGATGGCTTGTCACTCTTAATATCCTGCACACTTCCACTGAGTCCCTCAGAGCATCGGAAGGCTTTGATTGCACCCAGGGTAGTTTGCATGATGCCTTGGTGCCAAATACTTATAGATTTGATGAACTTATTCCCTCCTTGACTCTTTCCCCTACTGTATGCATGTACCTTGCTTTCTCTGCATGTGCATGCACAATCACACACACACATTTTTTTATCAAAGTAAACATAGCTATTTTTGTCTGGGTTTTTGCTGCTCTTTTCAGAAGCAGTTCTGCAATGTCACTTGCTTGCTATGATCATTTTCTTTGCGTATTTGTAGATTATTACTATTATATAAAAGCGCTCAGTGCTTTACAAGACACAAAATACAGATAATCTGTCATGAAAAGTGCATGATCTAAACAAAACAGACAACATAGACAGGGCTCCCGGAGAAGCACAGAGGAGTGAAGATTAGTCTTGTTTCAGTTTTATAAATATATTGCTAACATTACTGGACAAGAAATAGACATGTTTCCTCTTCTTCCCCTTCCATCCTCCTGCTTAATAATACTTCCCTCTCATTCATGCAATACAGTTATGATGCAACATGAAATAAAGACTGGTTTAGGCTGCTGGCCCCAATTCAACAGCCATGAATCCCATGCTTGCTCCCAAGTGCTCACGTGCCTTAGATTTCTCTGGATTGGTGTCTTAGATCATGCAGTCTATTGACAGCTGCCCTTTCGCTTACAAATGAAACCATCCCTAAATCAATAAGAAAAAACCTTATTCTCCATATCTGTTTAATGCCACGGCGGTGGATTGCTGTAAGATTTGTAAACAATCTGGTGTCTACGGAGAAAGCAGTAAGACAAAGAACACCTTCCCTACCAAGGGGGGCAGGTATTCTGTGCACACATACAAGTCACTTTGTGGGGCTTTTGTTGGTTGGCTCTAGAAATTTGCTGGGCAGATTGACAAGCAGGGGCTATTTCCTGGTGCACTGGATACAGTGTGTGGAGAGACCTCTCCCTGGGCAGCAGCCACAGAGGTTTGAAGAAGAGGGCTGGCTGGGAAAGGCACTAGAGGAGCCATCACACATATCCCTAGGTGAGAGGAGGACAATTCAGGAAGATACACTGGAAAATGCAGAGGTGAAGCCAGGATGTTCATATTCAATCTCCCCATTTTCTCTGGAGGTGCTAAAGCCCAGAAAAATGTGAATGTGGCAACATGGGAGGTCTCAGCCCGAGCAGAATATGAGAAAAGTGAGCCTTCTTAGGTGGAGACTCATCAATTCTCATATGCAGGCATTGCCAAGACCACTGTGTCCCACATCCTCTTTCATGTGACTTGAGATGCCTAACAAAAGCCTTAATGGCAGCACCCAGCCATGCCATGCAGGGCCACTGGCTTGCCCATGCCTTGTGCAGCCACTTGTCTCATGGCAGGCCTGGGATGAACTATTTCTGCTGATGGTCTCCCTGGTGGAGTGGGATAACGTGTGGGATTCCCTTCCAAGTCAAGGTTTGGGTTTCTCTCATGACCATCCCCAAGCACCACGCAAGGAGGTTCCCAGTGCTGGCAGAGGAAGGTGTGCATGCTGGCAGCAACTGTGGCTCTGCAGCTAAACTGCAGGGTGGCCTTGGACCGGTCACTTACCCTTCTCTGTGCCCTCTACTCTTCCCCTTTTGTTGCCTGCCCTGTTGGCCAGCATTTTGGAGCAGGCAAGTCCTCTCCTTTGGCCATCCACTGTGCTTGGTTGCTACTGGAACAATTTGCAGCATATCTTCAGCACAAGGTTCCCTTCCCTCCTCCTCCAATGTGCTCACATTGCACACAATGGCTCACTGCAGTGGGTCACATTGCTGGCATGCCATGACCATGACTCAGACCCTCCTGATGACCCACATTTGCTTCTACACCCAAGTTGTGTGCCCGGCATCAGACCAGCCACTTTGATAACAGGTTTTAGCTTAGCAAATTAGATCTCAGACCCTGTTGGTCTGATGCTGAAATCAGGACCTTCTCCCCGAAGGGTGTCTAAGCTGTCATGCCTAACCTCAATGCCTGTTATTTTTGCCCATGCACAGTTTTCATTACCAGCACATTCTTCTTTTGAAACTGATACATCAGTTTTAATTAGTTAGGTTTACTCTTTCTATCTAGAGGAGCCTCCTGCCTTCAAAGACCAACTTTCAAACATTAACTCTTCTAAATGTCTCCCCCCACATGTGAACTGCTCCCCATCCTGCCTTGTAAATTATGTTCAGTCCTTTACTTGTAACAGGCAGGTATTTAGTGTGATAAATTCAGGTTAGTGTCTCCTTAAGTGTATGTATGTGTATTTGTGTGCGTGTAAAGAAGGAGCAAAATAAAGTTGTATCGAGACATAAATTACTGCTCCAGCATCATAAATTGCCAAGGCAAAGCTGCATTTTTTGACTTTTCTTTCAACTAAATGAGATAATTAATGTAAGAGGAAAAAATCTCCTCCTTTCCTGGAGCCCTTTGCCTTGATGTTTGTCTATGAAATTTCAAGGTAACAGTGAGCTGGGCATCTCAGTTCTGGAGTGGGGGGAAACAGCAAAAGAGTGGGGACCTGAAAGGGTGGGGGTCATGGGGCTGGGCGGTGTTTTCCTTTCCTTTTGCCAGGGCTGTGGGAGGGACTCTAATGCGGGCTGTGACCCTATTTAATAAAATACCTAGGAAAGCAAGGGGCCAGGAGGGGGGCGAGAGGGAGACACAGTGGCTGGGGCTGGCAGGAGACTGTCATGAGATGAAAGTGGCCCTTCGTCCATTCCTTTCCTCCCTCCCCGCTGTCAGCACTTCTTAATGTCAAGCAGTGTGAGTGGTCGGTGGGGCTAGTTTCTGTCTCCACATATGGGGGCTTTTTCACTTTCCCCATGACTTCAGCCAGATGGATTCACTGCTCGGGAGTGACCGGAGAGCATTGCAGGTGGCCTGGCAGGCTCCTTTCACCAGCACCTTCAGGTGAACTTTTGTTCAAGTGCTTCTCTGAGGAAAAAGCTTGTCAGGGAACGTTTCTTTCCTGCCCTGCCACCCTCAAGTTCTAGGTCACCCTGGGTTTAAAGCTGGTCTTAACACAACCTGCCATCAAGACCAGTGTGGGCATTGCACATGAATACTGTCCACATATTAATCCAGTCCCTGCACACTGGATTGAAATTTAGGGAACCTGGAGGTCTGTGTGGTCCCTGCCAGTCTGTTGGACTGAGTCATCCATCACGCAGTGCCCCAGTTTCCCTGCCTTTAAAGTGGGGATAATCATGATTACTTCAGTTGTGATTACCTTTGAGATGCACAAAAATGCAGGATACAAAATTATTGCTTTTATGAACTGTGGTAATATGTAGGTGAGCTAGTACCATACAGCCCAAAAATGTCCCCTAGCAAGATAGGCGGCTGTGCTGGGACTATGGCCGCAGGTTAGGTGGCTCTGGAGCAGCAGACAGTCTAAGTGTTGCCATAGGGTCACTGTACATGTGGCATCAACTTCTGCACATCTCCGCTGCAGCTGTTGTCCTCACTTGGCAGTGGTATGCTGTACCAGCCATGCATGGCTGCAACATGACCTGTGTGCATCTAACTTGCACATGCAAGGAGCACCAGGTCCTGCTGCAGGGCGTCTTCTGTGCAGCACCACGTACCCCTCATGCTGTATGTGAACTACCTTAGGAGGGTGCTGGGTGTGCATATCTGTGGCTTAAAGTTGCCGCCAACCTCAGCTGAAGGACGGCTGCAGTTTTGCTATCTCCACACCCTGTAAAAATATCATCAGGCATCTGGCTTTCCTATGCTTCAGATGAGTACAACCATGCACTGCTCAGCGACAGAGCCAGCGCCACTGCAGCGTGCCACACGCATGTACTCTGGTGTATGCAGGCAGTCTAAGGGTTGCTTCGGAAGATAAGGAAACCACGTTTAGGCTTCACTCTTTCGGAGAGACTTCTCATATGGCCTTTGGACCTAGTTCTGTCTTTCTAATCTTGGTCCAGGCTATCACAGCAAGGCTGAGAGAGTAAACATTTCCTACACTGGGAGATGCTACAGGTAGGCATCTTTATGGTACCAGCCACAGTGACAGTGGCTCTTCGCATTTGCAGTGTGCAGGATGGGCTGGCTGAGTGTGGAAACTCACAGGAAGTATGCTGACACTGCTGCTTTCCATATAGCCCATGTGGCATCACCTGGCAGACATGTGCGCTGAGCCATAGTGAGCGACTCTGGGTGTGGGTTCATTTTTGAATGCCCTGTGGTATTTCAGAAGGCCCAGAGGGGCTCAGGTGAAGACAATTCATTTTTGGATCTGGGCCACAAGACCTCCAAGGAAAGTGATTTCTGCAGTTTTACTGATGGGAGCTACCTGATTAAACTGTGGCAAGTTTATGGTCATGAGCCTGAGCTGTGCTAGGGTTCTGCAGATGCGGATGAGGATATGTTCTGACACTGATGAAACTGAAACTGTCACCTTTTGTAAGTTTAAGCTCAGGTAACCCAGCCTGGCAATTTCACTGTCTGTCATTTGTCCCCTTCTTCACTACAATGTTTAACGTACCTGTCAATATCAACTGTACCTGACACAAAGACAGAACCCACCAAACTATTGTGTGCCTGCAAACTGTTTCAAAATTAATGGTGGGGTAAAGAAGAGAGGTTCACATTGGTGCCAATAACATTCTACTCTGTTTGCCTTCTCTGCTGCCCAGATGACACCTCCGTGCCCTGCGGCCAAACAGCACATGCCTTGGAGTCAGTGAGCACTTAAGCTGAGGGTCCTTCTGGGGCAGTGGGAGGTATTAGTGGGTGTTATGGCAGTGGTGGCAAAGGGAAAGCAAAGGAATCAGGCCACAAAGCCATCAGAAACCAGGTTTCATCAGTCCTGCTGATCCCAAGACTTGCTTTGGATTCCCTTTTTTAGGTCTATGAAAAACCCTGTCTCTTCTCTCTGGCCTGGCCAGGTTTGCTTGAATGAGACAACATAAAGATGGAAATTACTTTCCACCTGGAAAGGTGCAGGTGGGATGGAGGAGATGGGTCTGAGATGGGCGCTTCTTTGTTCTTTGTGCCTGCACATCCCAGGGATGATTCGGGGTGGTTGGAGGTGTGGCTAGATGGAAGCACTGCTGCCACGGCTATGTGGTGCTGGGCTGGGCACAGGCTGAGGGGATGCCGGTTGTTCCTTGGGGTGTGATGTGCATGGCTCAGGGGGCTCTGCAGCTGGTGGGCTTGCTGTGCTGCTCACAGCAGTGTGTGTTTGGTGAGGAGCTTTGGCTGTCTTAAGCACCTTTCGAATACATTGGCCACAGCTCATTGAATCCTCTAACAATCCGGCTCCGGTCTCCTCTCCCCGCTCTTCCCCACAGCCAGCTCCTTTTCCAACAAACAGCAACAACACCGGTGCCCCAACTCTCCTGTGGGCACTGTCCCCATCCCTCCCGCATAGGGACTGTCCCCCCTCGACACTCCATTTCACAGAGGCCCCTCTGAAAAGAGGATTTTGTTGCTGGCAAAAGGTTCTTTGCTCGTGAGGATTTCCCAGAACTCAGCAATTCCCAAGCCCTATCTCTGCATGGAGAAAGCTAGTTAATGGGCCGTTAACCAGAGGAGGGAGAACTCTCCAGTGGCTGCAAGCAACAATAACAACAAAACAACCCCAAAACAACAAAACATACCCTAGAAAAATGCTCCAAATATCAGGAGGAGTTTCAGGGGTTGGAGGGGCAAAACAGGCAAATCCAGAGAGAGGTAATTGTAAAACCTTGGTTAAAAACCAAAGCCTGGGTGAAGTAATTGCCTTGTCTGGTGAAGGGGAGTGGGGTTTAGACTTGACCCACACAGCCCCAACAGCTGTCCCAAAATGCTCACTCCTGGAATGGACACACAGCAGAAGGACAGTAAGGGATGGTGCAAGGGATGATACCTTGCCACCCTGGCATCTGTGCTCAGGGTAGCAGCCCAGCTCTGTGGAAGGTAAGAGGGTATGCAGGAAGGTGAGGGAAGGAATGGACACAGGCTCAGGAATGTGGGTAGTCAGGGAGAGGGTCCTCTCGGGGGAATGAATGGATATGTTAGGGCTTGGGTAGTGAGTAGCTGGGAAGCAGAGGTGCTGACTGTGTGCAGACAGCAGCTATCCAGGGAGGTAATGAAGTGCAGGAGTTGAAAATGAAGCAATGCAGGAGCAGGCTTGGTACTTGCAGTAGCCACAATGTCCCTAACCTACCTAGTGTAAATCTTTAATGGCCTACCCATTTAGCTCAGCTGTGCACCCAGTATAATAAAGCTTTTTGGGCAAGAGCACCCACTTGGGAACTAAGCCCATGCTGCTGTGCTGAGGCACTTGTCTCAGTAGGGCATGAAGGAGAGAAGTGCTTTTGCAATACTGTTGTAGAGCACCTTGCACAGGAAAGCCCAAGTGTCTGCAGCCTCCTAGCACTGCTGCAACACAAACAATGCAAATCATTCTTTCCAGAACTGCATCCACAGTTTTACTGTTTTCATTGCAAATTCACTTGCTTTGCTCTCCAGCTAAATAACCTCTACCTGGAAACAAGCACTTGAATGCCATTTTGGTGGTGCTTGCTGGCTGGAAATCAATATTAATTTACTTGTGCGTGTAAATACAGAAACGAATTTATAAGTTTCAGATCAGTTGCAAACACATGCAAATTCTGTACATAAATTCTCACTCATTTATGTAATCTGTTCAGTAATATCATTAAAGAGTGCACATCTACTGCCTGACTAGAGTTACATTTGCAATGCGCTGAGATCAGCTGTGACTATTCACTTACCACACTCCCTTGCCCATACAGCTCCCAGCAGTGGGTGATGCTCTGGCTCCAGGTATCTTCTGCTCATTTCCTGTGATGTGCTATTACTTTTTTCAAGGGTTGATTTATATTTTGTGTGTCTTTTGAGCACAAGTGGGTTTGGTTGAGGATTTTAGGAAATCTTTTGTGGTTTGAGGCATAGGGAGTGATATTCTGGTTTGCTTCGGACTAAATACCTGCTGCAAAGTGATTGCAAATGCACTGGACTTGATCGCACAGTTGGTCTCCTCCAGTCTTTGTGTCCCTCCAGCTACAGATCACAGAAAGAGTAGGAATTATTTACAATTCTACAAAAAAGAAACATGGTCAAGCAAGACATCATTAAAATGCACCCTTAACAAGACGTGGTGTGTGTATTTCTCAGAGTTGTCACTTGAGAACTGCCCACTAAATTACTGCTCAGAGAAGTAACTCTGAGTGAAAGGAAAAATCATCTGGTTAAACATATTGTATGTCAGTGCTGAGAAAATCATTAACATATATATGCTGTAGAGAAGAAAATTCACCAGCTAAAGTCTATCAATAAAGATATAGCACGTTTTTATGATGCTGAAATTAAAGAGACCTGATAGAAAAATACCACACTCATTTTATTAAAAAATATGATAGTGTCAAAGCTGTTTCCTTTCCAGGATAAATGAATCTCAGCCATATCAATATTATTGATTTTAAATTGTCATTTTTAAGCTCAATGCTTTACTATTTGTAATTATTTAATAATTCTAGCAGATGTGAATTGGTCAAATCCCTGATTTTTTGATAGGCCATTTTGACTATTGAAAGTCCTATGAAAGCAATCCTGAAAAAGCACTGGATTTTATAGGCACAAAATATTCCACAATACTGCCACTTTTCACACCACAATATTTCTGAAAGAAGGCTTTCAAATCATTAAATAGGACTGCATTAAAAGTTGTAAAATTAAACACACAGGAATGAAGATTCTTCCCTGTATGTACCTAAAGTGGAAGAAAGTGTCTACTGTGTTGCATTATTTGATAGGTAATACACGGTTATAGCAGCTGACAGAGCTTTACCCAAGGGCAGAACTAAGGCTAAATATTCACTTCTGGTGTTTTAATTTCCTGTTGCATAGGAGCCTGCATTGCACAACAGGATTTTTTGCATTTGTTTCCTTAAACTCTTTATAAAAAGGAAAAATGAAACAAAAAGGAACAAATGAAACTCAAGAAAGTACGTGCTGATAGTGACTGATTGCAAAAAAGGGGCCAACAGCTTCAACCAGCTTATAATAAGGCCAGATACTAAACATGCACATATGTTAAAATATTCTTGGTAATTACTTAGCCCAAGGAGGGGCACCAACTCACCTGCTTACAGAAAGCAGAAGTTCTCTCTGCTTAACGCTGTAGCTTCAAGATTGGGTTCACAATAATGCGTCTCTATATAGGGCATATTGGTATTAAAATAACTGTCCTGCAGATGTATTTTATTGCATGAAGGATACACGAGATCTTTGTTGCGTACATGCTGGCTCAGTTTTTCTGAGCTGAGGACATGAATTGTCCTCCAAACTGCCATTAGTTTTGATGAGAACTGGGTGGCTGTTTGACTTAGGTGTCTCAGCTGAAAGGAGTAGATCACCCTGGAAAACATGTCTGCAGAAGCACACACACACCATAATCAGGCTTTGCACGCTGTCCTGTGCCACTGGTCTGGAGTTACAGGAAAACCAGCCCTGGGCAGGTCAGTGGAGAGGTGTGAGATGATCTTTGTTTGTCCACACGTCGCGTTGGTGCTCCTGCACATAAAAGGAATGTGTGTTGGTTACACTCCATACACACGTGCTTGTTAGTGGGTAATCTGATGGTGCACATTTGCTGTGGCTTCTGCAACTGAATGACTGCACACAGGGGGCTGGGGGTTAATTACATGCTTGAGAGATGTGTGTATATGTAGCTGAGGTCCTGGGGAAGACCCTGAGTTTGTTGCTTACTACTTGTGCTTGTGTAGCTGCAGTGTGTGGTGCAGAGCCACGACCGACTATCTGTACCCTCATGGGTTTCACAGACCTCATCAGGCAGCTTCTGCATGGGGTGATGCTACAGTATGTGCAGGTAGGGCAGGTTTGCTGTCCAATGGGTGGGTTTTATGGACTCTTCATGTGCCTTCCTGAGCACAGCTCTGAGTCTACAGCCAGTCGCTGAACTCTGGTGGTAACAAACAGCCCCATTAATGCAGTGTCACAGATTTCATTAGGGCGTCAGTCCCAACCAACATGGCCATAAATCAGGGAGATGGTACAAGGGCTTGCAGGCCCTGGTTTCAAGGGCCACATAGACAGAGACTCGTAATGCTCAAGAGGAAATGATCATGAATATTATTTAAAAAAATCAGAAATGTATATTAGAAAATCTCTGAGCTTATCAGATGGAGTGAGGTTGGGTAATAGCTGTTATTTATACTGCTTGTGCAGAGTGATAAAGTGGTGCTTTATGACCTGTGGTTTATCACTTAGAATAAGAGTCATGTGACTCCATTAAGGTTCCTTCTGTAGAAATGAAAAAGGGTAAATTAATGTGGTTTTTTTATTGTTAAATATTTGCACTCTCCTAAACCCAGTTTTTATTTTCTCTACTTAAGAAGTAGCATATAGGCACAAGTAAGTTTAAGTTTTGAATGATGGAGAGGTGGGGTGAAAACTCCCTTTCTGTCAAAGGCTCTCTGGCATGAGCCAGCCTCCCACCCACTAATATCTATCAGTGGGGCTGGGTTCAGAGGGGAGGGAAAGGCAACACAGTCAGCATCGTTACACCAGAAAAGCTGCTCCCCTCAACCTCTCCAACCTATCATCTGCTGGGGAAACATACTGAGGTCCTGCTGCTGCCTAAGACCTTGTTGCTGCTCTGGGAAGGGAGAAGAGGATCTGTGGAGACAAGAGTAAAAGGCAGCCTGGGCAGCCGGAGCAATGAGAAAGAAGAGCTCTTGGCTGGAACAAGACACTCCCAGGAGAGCACAGGCTCTGCCTGACTAAAGAGAAATTGGATTCCTCAACGATGTCTTGAAGTGAGCACTAGAAACAGTCCTTACAGACATCCTTATGGGCCCAAACACACCAATGAGCTCCATGGAGAGCCATGGACAACCTGCCAGGACAATGTAGTCACTGCAACCTGAATGGGAGAGCAGAATCACAGCAGTGTTATTCAAGAGGCTATGCAAACGTTATCGGGCATATGCCCCACAAGACCTACGAGCTGCCTCAGCCAGCAAGGCAGTGAGCACACATAGAGCTGGTGGGCAATGACCAGGGCCCTGGGGCACAGGAAATCACACAAGGCCAGCAAACTCCAAGGAGTTGCTGGGCTGCCACAGGAATCACACCCAGATTTTACTTAAGGCTTCTGGTTTAGTCTTGAGATGCTCACAGATGGGGTCTCAGGAGAGAAACAAGACTGAGCTGCTCAGGGCGGAAGAATGACAGCAGGCATATGCATCCAAGGGCTTCGCTGAGTGACAGTGACCCAGTTTTCCTGCTTGTCAAGAGGGGCTTATCATGTTCACCTTCATCAGAACATACCTGTGGAGACAAAAATGATCACAAGTTTACTAAAATTTGCTATAAAATTTTTCTCCAATTTTCTCTATCAAAATCTGAGTCTTTTTCTGTTTTGAAGAGCAAAATTATTTTCTAATTCTCATAACTGGAGGAAAAAAGTTTCAGTAAGCTAAAGGAAAACCCAAACTGGTTGAAATGTGAGAAAATTGTTAGCACATTTTTGCCAACTCTCTCTCCTTAGTTTTGGAAGAGTGAGTTTGAATACTTGGTGCCTGGTTTAAAATTGAAGTCTTTAAGGGAGCTTTCAGGGAGGGAGCTGCCTGGAAGAGTGAGAGGGATGGCGGACCAAGTGTCACAGGCACACAGAATAATCTCTGCCATTCCTGGCACGTGCTCTGAAGCCCAGGTTTTGATTTGATGGGCACGTCTGTTCCCTGCACACACCTACATCTTCAGGTATTTACCTCCTCACAATGTGCACCTGGTTTGTCCATCTGCAGTGCTTGTACACTGGTGGGACCAACAATCCCCAGTGGCAGTGTGGTACCCACAGCACTGTACAGGCCCACAGTTCACAGTCAGCCCTTCCCTGGCCAGGCCCAAGGGCCCAGTTCCCACCAGGCATTGTGTGGTACTGCAGAAGCCACTGCCTCAAAACAAAAGAGGGAAGGGGAAAACAGAGACAGCTTGGGAAAAGAAAACAACAGATAAACCTGAAAAAAAAGAGGAAGATAACCAGATTATTATTTTTTCCCCATTCTCTCATTGGTTGTGTTTCATCTTTAATGCTAAAGCCTTCTGAAGTTGGCAGTAAAGTCTGTAGTCTTAATGACAGTTGCTGCAACTCTTCCTCAGACTCAGCTACACCTTTGGGTCCTTTTTTATCTCAGAGTCACAGAGCAGTTCAGGTTGGAAGTAAAAAGCCTCTCTTCTCTCCAGGAGCAGGAGCAGTCTAAGTAGGCAGAAGGGTCTTCATGGATTCACACAAAATCAATGGCTTAGCAGGCAGGAGGGAGGCTGGGGTCTCTCTGTCTTTCTGTCCCACCGATGCCAGTTTCCTGGAGGACTCTGCATTCAAACTGCACCCCACAGCCATATGTACTCCTAGAGCTGTTCAGTCCATTTTGTTGTGTGCCCTGCCCAGTGATGGGGATGGCATTTCTCTCCAGGTGGAGCATCGCAATGGCTTTCAAGTGACCTTGTCTGTAGGCGGGATTCAGTCTGATGGCTAGTGCTCTCAGCATATTGCCTGCATGTTCCTCATAGTCATTTCCCATCATGGCTACATGCTAATTGTCTCTAGGGGAAGTGAGGAGAAGGCTTATTAATCTGTGCACTCAGGAAAGGTTGTAAATCACCGTGTGTTTCCAGCAATAAAATTGGCTAAATAAATTAAAACAAGCACTAATGACCCAAACAGAGCTCCGATGTAGTGGGAGTGGGCTGGGGCATATAGCTGTGTTTGGGTATAGGGTATGCCTTAGTCTTATACCTTCTTTCTTCTGACAGCACCCTTGGCTATCTCCTCCAGCCATAGTCCCTTCACCCCAGCCGGTGTGCCCCAGTGCATCACCAGTATTACGTGCTGCTTTCCTCTCCCTGCTGCAGTGATGGCCTTAGCATTTTAGCTCAGCTTTTCTATTCCCTTTGCTTTCCAATCCAGCAGAGCTTCGAGTTAATTCATCCTTGTTCTCTGGCACTTCTCAACAAACCCAGTGAACTTTTCCTTAATGCAAATATGCTAAACAGCATGAAAACCAACAGAGATGTATATCCATTAACAACAGCACAGCTGTCCTTTTAGATACTAGTGTAAAATATCCATTCAGAAAGATTTCACATAGTAAATAAAAAGGCAGATTTGCAAACAGCCTGTATGGTGATGAACAGCCGGGGTATAAAGTCACCCCATAGTCCTGTTTTCCAACAACCTCTTTCATCTGGGAGGCCTGCAAAATCCTTCACCGACTATTCATCAAGTGCCACTGAAATGTGTGATCTAGTTCTCTAGAGAAGATGTTGGTACCAGACAGTTCTATGTTTTCTATGCAGTAAGTGTCCCTGCAAGAAACCTTCTGAGAATATCCTCCAACATTTTCTGGGATGATTAAATACTATTCTGCTTTGCCTCACTCCAAGCGTCAGCCTCTTGACATTGATCAGAAACAACTAATTTTCTACCTCCCAACATAAGATCTGCTTTTCAAACCAGTAGCAACCAGATGATGGTTAGGATAGCTCATCTGCTGTGAATGTATTTTGCTGCCTTCCTTGGAGACCATGTCTCACAAAGGAGATCATAAGGAAAGGAATTTCCAACCCTTATCTATTCTATGACTCTATGAGGTGTGCTGATGCCAATCTGATGAAGTTTAACCATGACAAGTGCAAGGTCCTACACCTGGATGGGAGCAATCCCAGGCACAGCTACAGTTTGGGCAGAGAAGAGATTCAGAGCAGCCCTGAGGAGAAAGACTTGGGGGTGTTGGTCGATGGAAAAATGAACATGAGCCGGCAGTGTGTGCTCGCAGCCCAGAAAGCCAACTGTATCCTGGGCTGCATCAAAAGCAGCATGACCAGCAGGTCGAGGGAGGTGATCCTGCC
>JAOEHY010032007.1:0-79936 GCA_025447955.1 Psilopsiagon aurifrons
TTCTCCTTCTCCTTCCCCTTCCCCTTCCTCTTCTCCTTCCCCTTCCTCTTCTCCTTCTCCTTCTCCTTCTCCTTCTCCTTCTTCTCCTCCTTTTCGCCTTCTCCTTCTCCTTCTCCTTTTCTCCTTCTCCTTCTCCTTTTCTCCATCTCCTTCTCCTTCTCCTTCTTCTCCTCCTCCTTCTCCTTCTTCTCCTCCTTTTCTCCTTCTCCTTTTCTCCTCCTTCTCCTTTTCTCCTTCTCCTTCTTCTCTTTCTCACTATACCCACTTGTGGATGTGCCCGTTCTCAGGGGATTTTGTGACCTATAGGTTGTTAGGTCCATTTGCTATTTTCTCTTACCTTAGGAAACACCTTGCCCTTTTTTGTAGCGTTAGTTGCATCTCAGTATCTTTCTGTGCAACCAGCAGCGATGGTGTTTAGTCACCTTGGGAAAACTGACATTGAAAAGTATCCAGGATAATCTTGTCTTAGGTTTCTGTATAATTCCTTTATTGTATTTTTAGGTTTTGTTATATAAAATGACACTGCACCATTTCTAGCTTTTCTCTGATGACATCTTAGTTAGCTCTTGTACTTCCTACTCATTAATTCGATTTACCCTTTTTTAGTTGAAATGTCAGTCTGGAACTGATAAGGAAACCAAATTCCCATGGGTTTTTTTATGTTTCTTGTGATTCTAAAGAATAATTTTTAATGGGAAAGGGTGTTCGAATCTAACCTGTTGGCACTCATGTGGCTGATGCATGAGGAATATTCTCCTTGTTCTACTGGTCTCAGAGACAGGGTTTAGAAGAGATGTGAAGGCATGCAGTCAGACTCCCCAGAGATGAGAAGAAACACAGCTGTTTCCTTCCTTGCAGCTTTTGCTGGAGAAAACTTGGTCCTGGTGAAGACAATAGCAGGACCCCTGTCATCTGGGGAAGGCACATGTGTACAGACACCCATAACAAGTGTGGAGTCTGAGCTGCTCTGGCCACTGGCTCTGTGGGGGCCCTGGCTGCCACTGGCCATGGAGGTGAGTGAGGGATCTCTGCCTCTGGCAAGCACAGCTCATTGCAGCTCATGGGCGTTTGCCATGGGCCTTGGCGTGGGAAACACCACACCATCATCCCTGCAAATAGCATGAACCAACTGGCACTGAGGGGTGGTTCAGTTTCGGGAACTGCTGATGCTCATGCCTTCCTCTGCAGAATTAGCACAAGGACAGATTAAAGAAAGCCAATTTCCTTTCTCATCAAATCAATTCCTTCTGGAGCAAACAAAGCCACGAGTGCAGTGCTCTTGTCCTCCCGTGATCTTGTGGTTTGCTCTGGCTGGAAGAGACAGCTTTGGAAAACCCAAGCCCATTTCCTGCTCTGCGTGCTGCAGTGTATATCCTCGCCTCAGCCCTGGAAATGCTTTGATGGATATTATTAGGCACGGAAAGCATTTGGAGCTCCTTTCTGCCGTACGAGCTGACCAAAATGCTATGGGATGAAAGGGGCAAATTGGAAGGGTCTGTGGATGTTGCAGGCAGGCTGCCTTGCTTACGAGCCCAAGTTGCACTGATGCCTGCGATAGGAACCACAGCAAAGCAGCAACAGGCCAGCGTTGCTGGTAGCCCCTGGGGACTGGGAACACCTCTTTCTTACCCTCCTGCCAAGGGGCAGAGCTGTGATGGGGCTGCATCAAGCTGATGCCAGTGAAGCCTGACTCCTGGCTGCATCTAGCCCCATGCAAGTCACCTTGGCCTCTTTTTATATCCATATACCAGGTCCAGCAGATCCTATTCCCTTCCCCAATCCACCCTCATCAAATCCTACAAGTAAGGGGAACCAGCCTTTTGCCCCTCTTGCAACAGACACTGCCTGCCCAGCTTTGTGCCATCATCCTTGCTCGGACCTCCAGCTGTTGGGAGAAGGAGTCTCTCACTGCTTTGAACAGGAAAGTGGCTGAAAAGCAAAGCCAAGAAAAACCTTTGCTTTGTGAGGGACTGGAGCTCTGATGGGTGTTTTGCTGCTAACACAATCAAGAAATGACAGTGCAGAAATCTTGGGGAGTGAACAGCACTTGTGGTTATTGGTGAAATCCCATATTAGTAGAAAGGTCTGGTAAATGGAAGCAGGAGTCGCTCTGACTACAGCATTTGTTGGATGTGGAGAGTGGTTATGACTCTCTTCAAATACAATGCACATGTACTGGGGAAAATGACTGCTACAATAACAGGAATAAATCTTAATAGAGACTTGGGTGATAACAGACACCATAGGGGAGTTATCAAAATGAAAAACATATGGTAGTGTCTCTGCCAGACCTGCATGGAAACCCCTTGGAAAGACTAGCAGACCTTGTACCTGAAAATGACAGAAGAGCAAGGGAGACAGTGACAGAGGAATGGGGCTGAGGGAACAAGAGAAATGCCATCATCATGCCCTGCTGAGAAGCCAGAGCAACAGGGGTTTGGTGTCAGCGTTCTGCTGCATGTCTCCCTTCTGCACAAGTCTGGGTCTGAAAGCTGCCTGGTTTGACAGTCTTTCCCACTTCTCTTAGCTTTGGCAAGCCAAAGGGCTGCAAGTCAGGCTGAACAGGGGCCAATTTTGACTATGTTCAAACAAGATTTTGACCTGGATTACTTATTAGGATGAGATCCCATTTTCTCTGCCTTTAAGCAGTAAGCAGGGGCAAGACTGGAAGAGGAGGAATAGTGGAGGAGGAAACTCAGGGCCCAGGGAAGTTCAGGCACAGCCCTGGGCCTGAATGGATTTGTTTTTCTGCAGTTATAGGAGCCACAACTTGAGCCCAGACTTCACGGTATGGCAAAGAACAAGAAACGGGAAGCTCGGCTGGAACTGACAGTTTCTTGGCAGGAAGCAGCAAGAGACAGGACAGAGCGACGTTAAATGAAATCGCACCTTCTCCCAAGCACTTAAATGTCTTCAGCAGAAGAGAAACCACAGATTAGCCAGAGTGCAGAAACCCAGCTTCGCTTTGCTCTGCTTGAGAGCAGCCTGGCAGGTGATGGGTAAACATGAGTACAGCAGATACAGAGCAGGTCAGTGTGAGATGAGGGTATTGTTTGTCCCTTGGGTTTGTAGGAGGGGAGCAGGAGGCATGAAGAGCATCCCCAGCATCCCTGGGGCCAGAGGAGGTGTCCAGCCTCTGCTTTTTCAGACGCTGAACTTTGGGAGTTACCAGGGAGGTTCTCCACCATCATGGGGATCAGCCATTGCTCCCTGATTCTGTTCACAGGCTGGCCCCACACCAAAACCTGACTGCTATACAATACTGGGGCAGAGCCCAGGGCAGAAGGAGAATCTCAAGCAGGGATCATTACCTCCTCCTTCACTCTCAGAGGTCACTATGCAGGCTACCATTATCCAATCCAGGGCCAACTTGACAACTGAGAATTAAATAGTGAAAAATTCAAAAGACAGCTGAGGAAGAGGCTTGTATTAGTGAAGACACTCAGCATGCTAGCGTTAGATGACCAGGGACACCAGCAGTGAATAGAGATGTTGTTATGGTAATGAAGGCAAGGCTGGAAGGAGGACCACAGAGAAGACTCTAAGTGCTTAGTGCCTCTATGCTGTCAGTGACTTTGCCCCTGGCTGTCTTTATTTTAATTGCATCCTCAATCTGCAGCCTCTGGTTGGGGCAGGTGCCTGAGGACACAGGATGCATCAACCCTGGTGCCTGTCACAGCAAAGACTGTCCTGAAGAGAGTCGGATGTGATCTTGGCTACACCGATCATCTGCATTGATATAATCCAGGGCTAATAATTCAAACTCACTTGTTTGATTAGAGTAAAAAATAATCCCTCTCCAGGGGATCATCAAGGAGGAGCCTGAAGCTTTGAGGTGGTCTATTCCAGAAGCAGAGAGGCAGATCCCTCCCTTGATTCCGAGGCTGAGACTCACTCATGCCCATGGCTGGGATAATCACTGGGATGGGACTGTCCCAGGGACCGGCAGGCACTGCCTGACCCCAGTCGGGCTGCAGAAGTCTGGTTTTGGCTCAAGCTAATGTGCACCAAGCAAAAGAATTTGAAGATCAAACAGCATCTTTACACCAGACCTGACCAGAAGTTTTGCTTTATTGTGTGTTTAGTCACCATAAACTAGCTAATAAAGTGCTAATAAAGTACTAATAAATGGTCACCAAAAATTATTTCAAAAAACGGAGTGTAACAAGATGAAATGAATTGTTAACACTCCTCCTCTTCCTTGTACTACAAAACATGTCAGGTTTTATAGGTAACGGGTGAATACAAATCTCTCTTCGTCTTGCAGGACACGCAGCGTGACCTTGCTGCCTTTTGCCATGAGTGAAGTGGCAACCCCAATCCCCCATTGTCAGCACAGCCTCAGCTCCTGCTTCTGTGCTGACTGGGGACCCCTCCATGAGGCTGTGGGCACCCCATGCTTATGGGATGCGACCCATACCCTGTGTTTCACCCTCTTTGGTGATGGGAGCACTGTGGTGACAGCCTTTCCCTGTAGCAGTCACAGCACTGTCAGGAGCCAGACAGTAAAACCACAGGGCACTAAGCTGAGCTCTCGCGCTGAGAAAACAGCCTTTCTAAAGGTTTAGAGGACCACCTTCATGCGCAGAATGACCCCCTATGTTTAAACCAAACAATCTTGACCTCTCTATGAGTTTTAACCACATAAAAGCTCACCTCTTGGACTCTCCATTAGGTTTTATGATGTGCTTCCATATTTAAATGGACATGACTCACACCAGGGTTTCTGCCGTGCATGTGAAGGAAAGAAAAGATGAATGCCAGATGTTTTGTATGCATTACTTCAGGGAGCAAAAAAGGGGGAGTAAAGGAAATTAAATGTTGGGCTGGGCTTTCACAGCTTCCCCTGCTCAGGTGAGCATCAGGCTGGCATTTGAATTTGCTTTAAAAGTGCAGGCTCCTCACCCCTGCCACACTCCTGCTTGCCTTGCAAGCGCACAGCTCCCTCCCTCCCTGCAGCAGCGCCTTCAATTTGCTGTCAGAAGTCTCCTGGCCAAACCTGGCGGCTATCACCACCTCCCCGTTTATTTGTGGAGCAGGAAGGGGTTAGAATGGGTGGAGGGCAGCCCCGCTTTGAGGCGATGTTTCCTCACCCAGAAAACAGCAGGCATGTCAGGCGGGATGGCTGTGTGATGCAGGTGATCTGCATAGTCAGGGTTCAGGGCACAGGCCCTAATCACTGCAACTGGAAAAACACCTGACAAGCTGCTAGCCGTCCCCACCGTCTTACAGCTGCTTTTATTTGGGCTCCAGTAGCATGGGGAGGTAGGAAGGGCTCAGCAGCAAAGCACCTTGCAGTCTTGCTACTGCCTGTCCTGTTACTCTTCAAAAGGGCCATTTGTGCCTGCACAGAGCCCCTGGATGTCATCACCGCCACTGCTTCACTCCAGCCATGCCCACACTGAAGTTGTGGGCGACAGGTCCTGCTCTCAGAGCCAGCAAGAGAGCACAGGGTCTACAGAAACTCGGCACAACTCATGGTGAAAGAGGGACCACTCCTCCCGTTTCATCTTTTCCAGCATGGGTAGATACAACCTTAAAAACCTGGCCAGCTATTTGTGCTCAGTC
Source organism: Psilopsiagon aurifrons (assembly GCA_025447955.1). Taxonomy (NCBI): domain Eukaryota; kingdom Metazoa; phylum Chordata; class Aves; order Psittaciformes; family Psittacidae; genus Psilopsiagon; species Psilopsiagon aurifrons. Next base: position 5,569 of record JAOEHY010032007.1, read on the forward strand.
CTTCTCAGGAGTCTCCTCCTGGGAGGGCCCAATGCTCCATGTGGCCTCTCCTCCCTGCAGCTGGCCAGGGGACTGACACATCAACATGAAAGGGGCTCTGCTGCTCCCAGCCCAGGCGGGCTGTCCTGCTGCAGACAGATGAGGCTGAAACTCCACACTAAGCATGTGTAAGGACATTAAGCTGTTGGAACTAAAGGATAATTTGAAAAGTATTTTTCTTAATGCTGGCATTAGGTTTCCCCAGATTTGCAGTTGGTAAAGAGAAAAAGAATGTCCTCACTAAGGGAAAGCAAGTGAAAGCTGAACTGAGGAGGAATTAGGGAGTGGTGGATGCTCAGAGTTGGGTCCCCTTGCTTGGCTCAGGGCTCTGCTCATGCTTTGGTCAAGAAAAGGGCCTGTTCCCAGCACAGACCCTGCTCAAACACCCTAGGGGTCATTGGCTTTCTTTCACTGGCAAGCTGCAGCATGGCAAGACAGAACCAATGTGGCCACACATGATCTCATGTGAGCAAGAGCATCCATGATGCACCCTGCCTGCAGCCAGGGTAGGGCAGCACTCCCATTGAGGCCCTGGAAACATTCAGGTTAGGCAAAACCTCTGTTTTTCCAAAATTGATGAACTGAAAGATTTTTCGTCTTTATATCATGCAGAAGTCCCTTTGGGTATCTGCTGAACTTTGCAACTTCTTTATACGGCTGCTGAATGACCCAGTCATGAATAGAGAGCACAAAACACTGCAACTTTTACTTCCCTTCAGATTTTTAGACCTCTCTCCTTAGCTGGGTAAATCAGTGCAGTCAGTGGGATCAGAGCTGCAGTTACTGCAGCTGCAAGTGGCCTCTGGTGAGTCACGTTAGTTCTCAGTACTATCCCGTTACCTCACCCCACAGGGATGGGAGCCTTTCCTGATGCGTTGGGGCTGGCTAGTCATGGCCCTATGGCACAGCCTCTCCACTGCCTCTCTGCATTCCCACCTTTGCCCCTGTAAAGGTCCTGGGGCCACAGGCTTTGCTCTTCCCTTTGTTTTCACTCTCTGTCTCTGCCACCATGGGCCAGGGCAGTGGGTGGGATGCGGGGCCCAACAGTGCACCCCAAGCTCCTGAGTGCAGGAAGCTGATAAGTTGGTGGCCTAGGGGGCATGGGGAGGCATGGTGCTGGCAGCGGGGCATCAGAAGAGCTTATGTCCTTCATAGAGGAATTCCTGTGCTCTTGCAAAATGCCTGTGTGAACGGAGGCAGGAAAATTAGCTGCAATATGGCTTTTTGTGATCTCAGAGAAATTGCGAAAGGAAGGAAAATAAAAAAAGGTTCAGCTTTCCTCTCTCTCCCCTTCCCCACAGCACTGGAAAGGCTCAGGAAGTACCCAGCCATCAGGAACAATGTGAAAAAACCCAGTACCATTTTCCCTGGTGAATCTGGCAGGATCCCAAGCAGGGACCGTAAAACCCAGCAGAAGAGGGGCTCCCTTATGCCCCTCATGGGGAAACAAGGGATGGGCTTCCTCCTATCATTTTCCTCCTCTCCCTTTGTTGAACCCTGCTGTCATGTCCCCAGCACAAGAAGGAGGGATGTCTCACCTTGCCTGGGCACACTGGGGGCATGTACAGCAGCAAGGCCTGGTAGGGACTTCCCCATGAGCATCCCATGTTTGGCCCAAGGGGGAAGCATTGGCTTGCAGAAGGATACATGCGAAGTCACTCCATCAGCCTCTTGTGCTTCCTATCTCATCCCCAAAATGTCTTTTGACTGAGCCTTAAAGCTGCCCAAAAGCTGTCTCATCCTGAACTGCTCATGTCGATACAGACACTCTGGCTGCGACAGTGGGTGGGACATGTCTCTGAATATGTTCATCAAATCTTGCAAGAGCTGCAAACACAACAGTGTCTGGGCAGAACCGAATTTACCTCAAGCCACACTTCTTCCCCGCCTGCCCTGCCTGACTGGCACAGCTTGGTGAAGAGGAAAGGCAGGACCTGATTCCTGGTGTCACAGAATGGTGCACCCCTCACAGTGGGATGAGGGGTGGTCTGCAGACAGGCTGAGCCCTTTGCATCCCTACGTTGGGTGTGGGGAGGACCCAGGATGGTGAGGAGCCTCCATGACTCCAGGCAGCAATGCCACCAGGAGCAGACACCACAGAGCAGCTTCTTCCATCGGCTAGTGCATCTCCATGGCTTGTGTGTAAATGTTATGCTTCCCCAAATAGATGCTTTTCTGGGAATGTCCCATGGCCCTGCGGAGGCTTGGCTGGTTGGCATCGGATGACCAAAGCTGTTGCGTGCTCCCATTGTTCCCCAAGGCAGTTATTAATAGAGCACCGTAATAATAGGGGATATTTATAAAACACCTCCGTGCCTGGGAATCCAGAGCAATCCACAAACCTATACAGGTCCATCTGTCAGCCTTGACCTGCTCTGGTGATCGACACAAAGGGAAAACGAACCCTATACCCCACTGAATGGTATGAGAAATGTGTGGGCTGGAGGGGCCTCTGCAAAGGTCTGGTGACGTGAGCACCAGCACTACAGTTCTGCAATGACACAGGGGCAGGACCACCCTAGCTCTGGTCATCTTCCTGCCAGCAGAGTGAAACGGGGAAAGGTCATAAATGCTCTTTGCCTGGTCCCAGCTTCAGCCTACTGCTTAGAGGAAAGAGAGATGCTATTAAGAAATCAAAGCTGGCATGGTCCATGGCAGCCTGACCATACCCAGAGCCATGGGGCCAGAGCATAGTTGGTGAGGGAGGCTGCACTGTTACCATTGTATTTCATGCAGGATTTGGTTAGAAGGACCCATTTGCTGCCTTCCCATGACATCTGGACCATAGGATCCAGGACCAAGCTCTGGGACAGGCTGAGGATCTGCAAAGTTTCACTCTTGCAGCAAGCTCTGCAAATCACCCAACCCCTGTACAGGAGACGAACCAAAAGTGCACACTCTTGCTTAGCTTTCTAGATGGGAAGAATAAAATGAGGCACAGGATTCAGAGCAAAGCCATTCCCCTGTGCTCTCTGGGCTGGGGTCAGGCGCAGTGCCTGGGAGCTGCCAGGTAGGTGTCCAGGCACCAGGCACAGCCAGGACAGGGACTGGATGGAGCGGCTCACAGGTAGCCTTACTGTTGGGCTGTTCCATCAGGATCATAAACCCCAAACAAATCCAGTTCTTACCCCCAGCCTCACTTGAGGAATTAGAGAAATGAGGCCATTTGCATCTTCACACAGTCGACTGAGCCTGGCAATGACCTTTGGTCACTTCGGAATGGGGCTGGATTTGAAATGCGAACCAGAGACCAGGAGGTGAAAACCTCCATATCCCGTTACAAATCCCTGGGGATGCCCAAGGCTTGTCAAGACACAGTGCTTTGCTGCTTATTTATTACTATTTGTCTATGACTGTAGCCACTGCCAGGGCCTGCGTTACTGCTGGGGCATTGGTCAGCTGCTGAGTGGCCTCCAGGGCCAGCTCGTCTCCCAGCAAGGCCAGAGGCTAGGACCCTGTGGTGGTGCTCCTTGATGCTGGAAAAACACATTGGTCCTTCCCTGGCAGCAAGCAGGAGCATCATGGTGGGCAACATGGTCCCTAGCCATGAGGAGATGAATTCAGCCTTTAAGATAATGAAATATACAGCCCTATACAGTAAGGGATCCAGCTAAAATATCTCTGAGCCATATTATAGTGAAATGAGTTCTACATAGTGTATATGCAATATTGTATACTGGCTTATTCACAACCAGGCAGCACTTGCTGCTGGGTTATTAATGCGTAAAGATAGAAAAATCCTCTGTCTGGTTTGAGATTGTCCTCTGAAATAACTGCGGAAGACCTGCATTTATTCAGCAAGTGGTTTGACTGACTGTCCAAGGAGACTTCTAACTCGTCAGGTAACAGTGGCTTCATGAGAACAGCAAGCTGGAGACAGTGTGGGTTTCTTTAAAAAGAGACTGTACCTCTCTATAAACAGAAAATTCCCTTTCATCCCTTTTAAGCCTGTTTCACCCCAGTCCTTCCCGCTAATCGTCTTATTTCTACTTTCCTGGGCAGCAGTCTCCCCAGAGGGGTTTTGCTGGATCTGCCCTCTAGACAGAGGGGCAGCTTCCCATAGCCCAACAATAGTGTTTGCAAGAAGATGTTTTATAGAAGAAGTTTTAGCACCCCTGTGTGGCATCACTCTGCTATGTGAGAGCTGAGCAGCGCACAGAGACTCTGCCTGAAGCTTTGGGGAGTCGGCAGCAGCCTGTGTCTGCTGATGGAAATGTGAGCCTGCCGGGAGGCCAAGCCCAGGAGGTTTCCCCATTAACAGCTCAGCCCCTGGGGAAAGCCACAGACCTTTCTCAGGGCAGGGATGAACACTACAGGGCTGGGGTTTCTTGAGCTACAGCAAGATCTGTTGAGACAGGAGAGAAAACTGTATGTAGAGAGCATGTGGTGATTAGCTTACATTAAACACTTTACAACAGAAATGATGATAATTAACTTTCTTATGACATGGGACAGCTGATGGAGGATGCTGAGCTATTAAGAGTCAGTGATTTCCAGGTAGATGCATGGGCTCAGTAAAGTGATGGGTTACTTCCCATCAGGACTGCTGTGATTTAGGAGATAAAGCCCCATTTTCAAAGGTGAGAAAGTGTATGTGTGCTGAGTACCCACAAGTTTGCCATCTGAAGGTATCCAGACACTGGTCAGTGATGAAGAGAGAGAGCCAAGACCAGTGAAGACGAACAGAGCAGAGCAGTACTTTACTAGTTTCACCAGGCACTAGTTGCATTAAATAGGAACACTTGCACACTTCAGCAGATGTGATGTGGCCTGTCAGAATCCTTGCAGTGTTTTGAAAATACCATCCCAAGTCTCACTACCTCTCAGTGGGATTTATGCTATTAAGCCAGCTCTGGAAGCACCAGCCAAGTTGTGTGCATTTCTTCAGGGTCCATTTGAAGTGCACCTCCAGCTGCTGGTAGAAGTGTGCAAAGCAGCTCCAGCAGCGAGCTAACCCATATGATAGTGGAGCCAGATCTCATGTCTTCTCAGCCTCTTTTGAGTGGGAAGCTCTTTTCCTTGCAAGGCTCCTGCTTGGTGCTGCAGCACATCCTTGTAACAGTCCCATTATTTCTGAGCAGCTCTCTAAGTCCTCTGCACCAGTAGAAAAAAACTATGGGAGCCGAAACAGTGCTGAGTGCCAGCTGCTCAATGGACCAAATATATTCTGACAGTTGTTCGTCAAGAGTAAAACTACAGAAAGAGAAGTAGGGGACTGTAAGAAAGTGCAGCACAGGTCTAGTGCTGAATAATGGAAATTCCCAAGGATGGGGCTGTTAGTGGCTCTTCATTCACAAAGTTAATCCAATAGAGTTGTCTTGTGCAACCTTTCCAGCGCAGCAGCTGATATATGGAATAGGATTAACTTTGGGCTCAGAGTGAGTACACACAACCTTTGTATCCAGTGCTGAATTATTCTGCCTCAGTGCACTGTTAGAGTCTGAATTTCTTATTTCCCATTTGCTTTCATTAGCAGAAACATAATTGCGGCCAACTTGAAATGACCACCTTGGTGAACACGCAACAGAAACTTCTGGGTTTCACTGAAACACAAGTTAGTCAACTATAAATGATGATTATGTTGTTTAGGATCCTAAAACTTACATTGGATTCTAGTTAAAATTATGTATCTGTTCCAAGTGTTTGTTTTTGTTACTTGTATCAGAAGTAGAGTCCAAAATACCTAGGACTACATAACAGCTTTGGGAATATCACATTTTCATCCTAGTGGCTGGGTTGTGCTGTATTGATTTTTGACTTCTCGAAAACACGGACAAAGAATAAGCTGGCTCAGTAGAAAAAAAATCACATGTAAAATCTCTTTGAAACAATAAAAGTATGCAGCTGTTGCAAAATAAGCCACAGAAACTCTTTTCTTGGTTTGCTGTGCTGAGAGCTTCTGTTTCAATGCCAGGTTTTATCAATTTCCACCTTATTTCATGCTCTAACAAAGCTACAAGAGTTTTGTCTTGTCCAAGGTGCCAGAGGAGACAAGGAGCTCTGAGGATGAGTGGAGGCAGGAAAACACACTCAGCTTTCAGTGCAGCACTCGCTCTTATTGTGTGCAGAGGGAGATCTTGGCACAGGACAGATTTTCTGTAGTTACCCTGTGCCCAAAGGCTCACACAAACCTCCCCTTTGGCCTGAGTCAGCTTTGGGATTCTTTACTAAAAATCTGCCTCTTTGCAAAATGTGTCCAAGGCACATGGTCACCACCCATAGTGCTGCCTCTGTGTTCTCATGTCAGCCTGGGCATCAGCCTGCCTTCCCCACATTTGTGGAGTGAGTGAGGCTTTAGCAGATGTCCAAACTGATGCTATCAAGTCAAAGTGTCAAATTCCCAGGGGAACAGCCTGCCCTGGCAAGGGAGGCAGGCTGGGCCGGGTGCTGCTGGTGCCGAGAGAGAGTTTTTGGCTTAGCAAGATCGGCAGGCATCTGGCAGGTATTCACAGGGTCAGTGGGGGACTGATGAAGACAAATTTGACCTCCAGCATACAGAGAACATCAGGCAAGGGCCTTGTTTTTACTGCCATAGCCAGTAAGAAAGGCTTAGCAGTTTGGGGGGGCAGACCCTGCCTTGCCCCCAAAGCAATGTGCTGTACCCCTGCAAGTAGGAGTCTGTCAGGAAGGGCACAACAAAGAGCTGCTCAGTTGATCCCAGCTTTACCTAGAGACCTTTCTAATCAAGGGAAATCCAGAGGACAAATGCCCAAGCAAAACCAGTGGTAGCTGTGACTGAAGAAAACAAGATTTTGTGGGAGTTATTTGGGGCCCAAACTGAAGTGCCTTATGATGGTTTTGCAGGTTCCTCTGCACCCCTATGGTGCTTTCCCCATGAGTCCTTTTCTGCAGAAGACAGGAGAATAGGTACAACCTGGGGCAATGACAGATTTTCAGCGTATTTATGAAAGGCTTGGTTTAACTTCTTCTGTCTTGAATCATCAGGGCATCTTTGGATACAGGACTCTTCATCGCAAGTGCTTGCACTTCCTCCAATGGGGAGGGGAAATGTCCTGGTGAAGGAGAGCTGATACAGAGCATGATGCATGCTCACCACAAACAGAGACATCAGATGTCATCTCAAGGCCAAATATTAAGCGTGGGTAATTACATATCCCCATTTAAACTGCTGGCCAGTCTCAGCTGGATAAAATGTTCCCATCCTAGCTTGAAGTGTTGCCATATCCTGGGACATAGCTGCTGTGATGAAGATAGGGGACAGCTCTGTCTGGAGAGGACTGGCATACTTGTGGTACCCGGCTGCCCAAGCCCAGGTACCTGGTGGCCGAAGGCAGCTCTGCTGAGGGCTCACTCATGTGCTGAGAGCCCCAAGAGACTTTCTGGGCTCTGGGACAGCTTGAAGCAGTGCCTGGCTGGGGAGGAAGCACTGGGATAGAGAAGGGCTCAGAGCCAAGTGCCAAGTAAGAAGCCACCATTGCCCAGAACACTGCCTGCAGTGGAGTGCTCGGTTTGGGACAGGGCCAGAGGCCTCTAACCCATCTGGGTGCCCATGCTCCTTGCAGACCATGCTGCTCCAACTACATGATTCTGGTGTGGCTAAGTTTGCAAATGAGGTGGAGTCCAAAGACATTTGAGTCAAAGACAAGCTGAGTCAATGGGCCAGATTAGTGAAAGCTGGTGAAATACAGACTCTGCCCTTTTCCTTCCTTGCAGCCCTGGTGAACTGCGCGGTCTCTCAAGTAGGCCTTTATAAACGATCAAAGCATCTCTGTGGCTTTTCAGGGGGTTGAGCTTCCACTCACAACCCAAGGTCCAGTTTAATAATGTGGCTTGTTAAATAAACAAGTGGCTATGCAGAGCCCCAGCACTGACGATGGAGAAGATCCGGTGTTCTCTTCCCACTCCAGCGCCAGCTGTTGATGGACATCTGTCTGTAAAACATTGGGCCTTTTATTGTTTTTAATGCAAGAAATGCCTTTTCCTGGAGACCACCACTGAATACTGCTTTGCTAGAAAGGCTCCTTCACAATCCAAACAGAGAGCAAGTGAGCATAGAGGATCCATTACCCAAAAACTCAACAAAATCTTCCTCACCCATGAAAAGTGTATGCACAGCGGAGGACGATCTTGGGGATGGGGCTTGGAGGAGGGGGGAGCTGTTCCTGGAGGGTGGTGCTCTGGGACCCACCAGAGGAAAATATTTCAATTTTTCTAACTGATAACTCTACTGCCTGGCTAACAAAAATAATCCCTTATTAAAGATAACAGGAATCTGGCTTGTATAATGCATTCATATAGATTGATGTGCTTCCAGTTTTCAGAGTTTCTATACCCTCAGAGAGACTAAAAGCCACAATATCGATACTTTGAGGGGAACAAGCTCTCTTGCAGACACAGTTTAGGCTCATGGTTTCACATGTGCTTTTGAATTATGGGTTTAAATCTGATCTCATCCACCAAAATAGTTGTCAAGGTCTTAACCTGCCTGAAGAGATGGCCCATTTAGCCTTGCACACACTGGGGAGTCAAGGTGTGCATGTATATAACAACCTCTTCTACCGAAGCCATGAAGCCACACTACCTTAATTCTCATCTTCTTATTAGAGATTTGTTTTACTAAGAAAACATGGAAAATGCAAATGCCAGTAATATGTTCCTTCAACTGAGCCAAATTCCACATACTTTTATGATCTCAGATACCTTCACCAGCAGCATTCTTTTATGTAGTGCATAAAAAGCACAGCAGGCTCTTAGAACAAGCAAGCTTGGCAGAACCACTGCTACCATCCCTGAGAGGGGCTGCGCCAGAGTCCCTTGCTGTGGGACAGAGGCAGCCAGATTGTTACAAAAGCACTGCCCTGCCACAGGTCATCTATAGTCATCCTAACACTGGCATACATGCCCAGCATCTGTTTTGTGTGGGAAGAGGTGATTTCAGCCTGACAGGTAAAATCAGTTCTTGCAGATTGGTCCTGGAGGAGATATCAGTGGTAAGATAGATGCTAATTGTTAATGAGAAATGGTCCATCAGAACTGGCAATGGCCCCAGCCCTGAGGTGGTAAATAACGCCAGCACTTTTTTGGCAGTAAAGCAAAAATCTGTTTTTTGTGCAATGGCCAGCAGAGGAGAACTCAACCAGAGCAACCTGCAGTATGCAGGAGGGTCTCAGGCAGAGGGCTAATCCAGGGATTGTTTTACTGCCTCACAGGCTTTATGATCCATTTTAGTGAGCGGAAAAGGTTTACTTCAGCATAGGAAAGTTCCACCCATCTCAGAATAGCTTTGGTTTTCCAAAAGCAACTTGATGTCCCGCATCTTAGCAGGTGAAATTGCAGCTGAGTGACATTCTCACATTATTCCGGGACAAGCATGGCCGAAAATCCTCTACATTGAGGAGTGCTAATTTGCAGGGTCACCTTGTCACTGTGGCAAGGAGATCCCCATTTGGCTCCACTGAAGGCAGGTTTGCGAGGTGGCTCAACCCATATGGCTCCTTCCTGGGACTCTGCTCTCCCACCCTGAGCTCCCTTAGCAATGGCATGACCATGAAAGCGCAGAGCCCGGATGTCCATCTCCCAGCTCCTTTCATGCCTGTTTTTCACAGATGAAAAGCGTGGTTTCCTCCTGGTAACACCCAGGAGCTGGCAAGTTTCAGCTGGACTGAATTCTTTTATTTTTTTCTCTCTAAAGAGCTGTGATAAAAATAACCACTGGGAAAAAAGAAATCAAGCACTCAAAGGCTTGAAGGCCTGACACAACCTTCATTCACAGGAGCCTGAGGAGCGACAATACCATAGTAAAGATCTGAGGTATCACCAAGAAAAATAGGAAGCAGCCAAAGAAATAAAAGGTCACCGCAAGCTCGCTGTAAACACCCTTGCATTGCACATATCCTAGCTCTGCTGGGTTGATTGCTAACAGGCTGGAGTGTGACACTGCATTTTCAGTGCTACAGGTATTTATTTTACACTCTGGTTCTGAGTCTGAGCCTCCGAATGTAAAAACAATCAGAAGGCTGAAGTGTAAATTCTCCCTGCTGATTTATTTACTGTTGTGTTTTTATAGCACCACATGGCTCTAAGTTTGCACTGGGCCCATTCAACCAAAACCCATGTCATACACTTCCAGAGAAATGAATGACTTTATAAATTCTCTACAATAATAATCCCACATACAGGAATGCATGCAGAGAACACCCAGACGGGGCTGGAATGTTTTAAGAATATAATATTGTGCTTTTTTGGTCAGGGAAACACATTTCTCTCAGGGATATGTGGTGTGGCCCAGGCTCCAGCCCTGTCTGCCTACCACCTGTAATAAGCCCTTTGGGAGATTTTAGTTCAGGCCACCCAAACTGTGAGCTGGGCAAAGAGACATCAGCACTACGAAGTTAACAGCCTTAATGAAGCCCGGCCCAGAGGAGACTCAAAACATCCACAGTGGGGGAAAAAAAAGGGAAGAAAGAAAAGAAAAGGCTTTGATAGGAAAAACATCTGATCTGTGTTCTCTAATCTTTGCTTTGTTAGTTAAAGCATCTTTGAAGGGCTTAGTACCCCTGGAACAGGGACCTCTTTCTCTCCCTTCAGAAACACCAATTAGAAAAGCAGGAAACTGCTTCCAGAAAGGAGGACTCTTTAAAAGAAAATTTAGCTTTAGCTCAAGGGATCTGACTGCCTCTTTTTCACAAGCTATTATTTTTCCCTGTTGTGTGGCTGAGCAACCGTTTTCTGCAGGGTGAGAAAGCAGCTCCTTGTGCCGATCCTGCTGATGGAATGCCAACAGAGTGAGGCAAGGAGAAGGGAGATTCATGGAATAAAGGGATGACCATGGGCCATGCTTGCCCCTACCCTGGGGAAGCAGAGATGCCACTGCAGCCCATGGGGTCAAGGCCAAGTAGCAATCACCTGGCCAGTGGTGGCTGCTGCTGGGAGTCCCTGCAGCAGGGCTGGACCACCAATGGCTGTCCTGCCTGACAGCCACCCTGCCTCAAGGCTGTCCTTCATTCCAGGCCATATCGCAGCCCTGCTCCACTCACAGCTGTTACGGATGATAAACCCTCTCATCTCCACATACCCAGTTAACCCAGAGCCTAGAAGGGAAACATCTGAACAAGCTCCTGGCTCCGTTCATGAAATTCCTGGACATAGTCCATCCTAAGATCTTTTTCTTTCTAGCGGAGTATTTTCCTTTGGACCTCAGGGATGTTACAACAGCTGTTTGTAAACAGTTCGCATCCAAAGTTAGCAGAGGGGTGAGCAGGGGAATCACATATCAACTTCGTCCTCTTGAACATCTAAAAAATGTTGCAGCTACATTGGCACAGCCATGGCAGATTTAAGGAGCCATCTGAAGAGGCCAGTAGCCACCAGGCAGCTGCCCATGCCTGCCTCTGCCTGTGGTCACACATCCAGGCTGGAGTGGGACTGGGGGATGCAGCACTGCTGGAGGCATATGGTGCCTCTACTTGGGTTGAAATTCATGCCAGAGCCTGTGGCCAGTTGAAGACCAGGAGAAGGAGGCTTTCTGGGGAAGAAAAGAGGCAAAGGCTGGTAAAAGCTGGGTTTGAACCCAAGCTCTGACCCTCATTGCCCCAATCCAGAGCCCCTTGCAGTACCCAGCATTGGAAACCACACACATAGCCTGGCTCCCACCCTGTCCTCCCCATCAGAACTCCCTGCTCAGAGCCAGCTGAGCATAAACGTCCTGTACCATAATGGGGGGAAGGATGAAATCTTGTCATTGCTGTATAAAGGATTTATGGAATTTAGAAAGGTTTTGGTTCCCTATGCAGCCTGAAATGGTCCTCCCCTGTGGGAGCTCAGTCACATTGTGTGAAGCTGTTGCAATGGCAATACCTGGAAACTCCTGAGCTGGTGCAAAAAGGGGGAATCTGCGACAATGTGTGGCCCTGACACAAGGCCTCAAATGTGGGGCAGCGAGAGTTTGTCACCCTCAGGAAGAGCCACAGGGGCCACAGCAGAGGGCAAAACCAGGGCTGGGGGCATCTGCGGGGCATCTGTGTGGGCAAAGATTTTCCTATCTCTTTTTCTTTCCAGGGTGCCCCTGAGACTGTGTTACCTGTCATCATTTCAAGGAACTAGTGGATTTTAAGATATCTTTAAAACTGTGTCCAGCAGCAGCTCCCGTCATGCATCACCCAGAGTGCATCTGAATAAATGAAAAAGCAGCTTTTTCCAGGGCAGTATTTGCTCCCTTAGGCTTTTCTGTCTGGAGATACCTCAAGCTACCTGACTTTTCCTGCTGTTACAGGTGGCACGATGCCTCTTCGCTCCTCCCTGCTGGCCCTGATTGACCAGCACTCTGTGCTGGCACAGCCCAGCCATCCTGACAGTTCCTTGAGTGGTTTTTGGAACATAATGGATTGGCACAGGCCATCAACAGAACCCAGAATTTTCCTTTCCATCCTTTTCTGTCCGTCTTTCAGCTGATGCTGGGAGGACCTTATTCGCTTTCTTCTTCAACTAACACTTTCCCTTGGCATTAAAAATACCAGCAGTGGTGCTGACACTGGCAACAAGTCTAGAATATTTTTTCTGGCTCCAGTGAAAAGGTGAGTTATGACTCACAGTGCTCAGCCTGACACCAAATAATTCTGGGTGTAGACGTATGTAAGGTGTGAAAGTATTTTGTGTGCATCTGCTGAAGCTGCTGCTCATTTTATGATGCTATTCAAGGCTGCCCAAACCAAAACACAGAAAGATGAAGTCCATGACCTCTGCAGATCCCTGGCAAGCACTCATCAGCAGGAACTACCCGAGATGGGACAAGGAGCTTTGTGGACTCTTGCTTTGGTGCCAGATTTGCACCAAGCATTGCCATGGAGGATCACTGTAGTTTTCTGCAGAGTGCCAGATGCCTCACCAAGGATTGAACCACATGGTCCCAGGTACAGCCCTGGTACAGTCCTGGATGCTGAGGCTAGGTTAGGATGTAGGGTGTTAGGATGTGCAGCTATGCTTATGGATATCTCACCCCAAAGCAAACTGACCAAAATGTACATTGCAAGTAATTGCTAAGTAAGAGAGGAGAAACAGAACATAGAACTGGCCCTTGGGATTTCCCATAGCATGAGGCAGAGGCAGGGAATTATTTTTACTTGCTGCCAACCATGTCCACTTCCTGCTTTCTCCTCTCACAGCCAGAGACTTTGCTGGGTATCAGACACATTCTCTCCATTGCTTGCTGCCACTCAGATACTGCCTTACTTCTGCTGCCTGACCCATCAGACTGAAACAATACAGGGCATGTTTTACAAGCTATTTCTGCAGTGGTGAGGGAATTTGTAATTTTATGGAGCTTGCAATTTGAACTTGTAAAGTCCTTTAAAGCCTATATAGCTTGGGCATTTCAAACTACCGATGCTTATGGATAAAGGCCAGCAAGGGCAGAGGTGAAAGGAGCCAAATTCATTGCTGATAGAACTGTAGGCACTGGAGCTTACACAAAGAATGAGTTTGGGTTTGTTTAACCATAAGCTTTACCAAATTAACCTACCTGGTCTCCCTTGCAGCTCTTGAGAGTCTCCCAGAACTAGTTATATCCTAGTGTGGATATGTGAGTGTGAAGGATTTGAGTTGGCACAGCTGAGGCACTGAAAGGACCTGAATGAAATGTTTTTGGCTTTCACTTCACAGAATACAGTGGCATCCATGAGACAACTTACAGCTCTGGCAAGCTTTGTTTATATGCCTCAAAGGTTGGGGTGAGCACTCCTGGACTGTGACACCACAGGAATGTAAGGTACCTGCTGAAGCAGCCCCCACAAGGAATAAATGGCCATCTATTGTAAATCACCAACCATGAATGCAATTGAAGGCAAATGATAATAACGGTGAGTATTACAGCGGGGCTTCTAATAAAGCCTGCTCTGTGTCCTAAGCCAAGTGCTTTACCTGCCACTGTGGGCTCTGCAAGGTAATTATTCCACCGGCAGCCGGGATGATTGATGGAGATATTCATTAAACACAAACCTGACACTTTGCTCTCTAAGCCCAAATAATCCAACCAGGCTGTCTCTGAATAGGGCACCCTCCCCTCGGCACGTTTTTAATGGGGGTTTCAAACTAAAACCAGCAGTCAAGTACCAAAGCCCAGACCCAACGGGGGGATCCTGGCTTGCTTCTGAGGGCTGAGGGCAGGTGCTCAGGCCAGAACCAGCTGTGCACACACGGACCCTAAGCAGAAAGAATTAGGCTGTGACAGCTGCAGCTGGCTCTGAAATAAGCACCAAGCATGAAGAGATTATGATAGATTTTACTTGTATTATGAAACTGATTTTACATCATATACGAGGCAAAAAATGTCTGTCCCTCAAAGGGCTGGAAATCCTTTTGCAGGGCCAGAGCTGCCAACAAAGCCAAGCTCAGGGCTGCTGGCAGGGGTCAGGCTAACAGAGCATCTTCTCTGCACAGCGGCTGATCTGCAGTGTATGGCACAGAAAAGAGTATCTGTATCCAATAGTCTGGTTTTGATTTGAGGGAGAAATAAACTGTCTTTGATTCTTTATCTTATCTTGTCTTAATAAAAACATTTAAAATTTCTTTGCTGTTTTTGACAGAGAACCAGGCTGCTTTGGTCCAGCTGGTTTTATCTGCAGTGTCAAAAATAGGGGACAAGGTAAGAAGGTCTCCTTTTCTCTTTATCATCACCAGCAAACAGTATCATTCACACCCGGGATGATCACTTCTAGGATGGGGCTCTGCTACAAGGCTCTGGGCTGCTGGCAGGACCTGTCTTTCTGTATTAAGGATCTCTGCTTTAAGCAGGTTTGGGAAGAAATGGCCTCTGAGCAGAGGGGAGGCTGAAGTGGTGGGATCTCCAGCCCAGCCCAGCCCAAGGCTCTTTCTGTCATTGCTCCACAAGCAGGGAGGTTCGGTCTGTAGTCAGCAATTCCATGTGCCACACAGACATAAGTGTTAATTCATGAAGAGATCAATCTTACAGTGCTGAATAATAGTAATGGCATATCTAGTACCACCTCATTAGTCCTCTAGTACCTCCCTCTCAGGAGACCCTTCGGCGTTTAAGAGAATAACAAAATTCAACTTATAAAAAATGCTCTCTTAACTTTTTTACTAGCATCTCTGCACCTATTAAAATGTCATAGTTGCTAGTAAAGAGCTTCTGCTACTGGTAAGATGTTGTCCTGCTGGATGTGGATTTTCAGGAGTATATTGAACTATGTGATTTGGGACCAAAAAGGACATGGACTCATTTCTAGAGCAGACCAGTTATGAGTGACTGAAATAGTGCCTAACTCTTCTTTAGTTAATACCACAAACCAACATCCATGTCAGTACTGAAGAAAAGCTTCATCATAAGATTAAAGCATCAGATTATAACTTCAGATGTTCTAAAACCTTGGCTGACATGTCTTAATAAAAGGAAGTAATAATTTTTGACACCATAAAGTCCCTGCAAAAATGGTGTCAATTTTTGCTGCCACCACCTGCAACTACATTAATTTTTTGTATAACTCTTCTGGGAACTGCCAACAGGCATGTCTTGGGCAGTGAGCAGGTCCCAGGACAGCTCTCTAAGCAGGCAAAGGCCCTCCAGGAGAAAGGAAACTGTGGGGTCTCAACGGAGCAAATAGCAGGTTCGTCTAAGGATGGAAGGTGCAAGTCACAGAATTGGAAAATGGGTTAGAAAATGATGAGTTAAACACATGATCCAGAGGAACTTGTCAAATGGAGACGTCTTGATGGGCCATAGGAGTTTTATCTGAATCCTTAGAAAGCTTTAAGGAGGTTTGTCTTTCCAGATGATCCATCAAGCAACCATGGTGCGAGAAGAGCAAGGAGTCTGCCACAGGCAGCTGGCCCTAGTGCAGCTCTTAAGTGCTCCACATTCTTGCCCTGCCCAGGGCTCATGCTACTGTGATAAAACTGAGTGTGGCTGAAGAGAACAGAGCTGCAATTCCTTGCTCTCAAAATACTGGAAAAAACAAGTAGGGTAATAAGACTGAGAAACAAGAGCTTGTAAATTCCCTGCTGGATATGGGCAAGCATTTTAAGCCTTGCCTACCCCCTGAGTGATGCCACCTGGATCAATTCTGGCTAGGACTTGGCAACAATCTTGCTCCTAAAATGATGGGGATGTGAAGGACCAGCTTTCCTTGTAGTCATCTTCATTGTCCACAGTAAAAAATCCTCTCCTTTTGCCCATGATCAGCAAGTGAGGGTCCCTTCTGCAAGCCTTGCCCAGGGCAGAGCAATCCCCAAAATTCTAAGCAGCTCTTCAGATAATTCAAGTGGAAACCCCACAGTTTACACAAAGATAACCTCTGGGTCAAGAATTTAGAGTGATCAGAGCCACAAATTGCTGAGCAATAAGAGTGTTTCTCGTGCAAACTTGCCTTGCTCTTCCTTAGGCATCGGCCATTGTTGGAGTCAAGAGACAGGCAAAGTGGAGCTGTGGTTGGACCCAGTGCTGCCTCTTGCCAACGCCCTGACTAGCACAGGCAATGGTGGGAACCAGGGTGTCCAGGACACTTTGCAGAGTAAACACTCCCAAAGCTGGATATTTTTACTTGCTTTTGACTCCCTTTCAAAGCCAGTGAAAGGCTTGTGGTTCCCAGGGCACGTCCAATCCCTCTGGGATGGTCCCTCACTTCCTGCATTAACCAGGTGTTGGTTGCAGTGCCTGGGGAAATCTGCCTGGGGAAGCAGGATGCATCACGGCTTCAGGCTCCCCTCATGGCACTTTTTAGTCATTGGGGTTATGGGAAAAAGCCTGAGCTATCCAGGAACTGACAGTGGGACCCCATCCTGTTATCATGCTCTATGATGGCCCATCAGGAAATGACATAAATACCCTCGTTACTCCGTGTCTTATTTTTCATCATTGGGAAGCACCTTTCTGTTTTGTTTCTGCGGGCGGCAGGTGACCAATTGCAGTGCCCTGGCTTCCCACATCCTGTTGGGCAAGGTCTGCCTCTGTCCCTCAGAGAATCAGGCAAAGGATGTGCCTGTTTGCCAGTGTTTTTTCTTGCTGCCCCAGTGATGTTGCCTGGGTCAGGAAATAAACCTATTTGGAACGTGGCAGGAAGGCAGGCTTTTAAGCTGTTTGTGTTGGATGTCTACATCAAGATGGGCACTGCATCAGTGGGGACAAGTGCTGTGAGAATCTGTGTTCACACAAATCTGTTTTGATGCAGTAACTCCAGGTCACTGACTCCCAGCAACAGATCCCTTCCCTCTTGGAAACCTGCATCTGCCTGGGGTGACCTTCACCACAGCATTTTTAATCAAACATTCACACTTTGTATCCTGCCTATCCTGAGGGAGAAGCTCCCTTTCTTTGCATCTTTGGAAATACATTAAATAGTACTGCAAGTTAATTGCTCTCTGAGAGTTATACACCAAACTGCTATCCAGGAAAAAAACAGCCTGCACAGTGAGCACAGGAAAGAAATTCACCAGCTGGATGCTGTTGTCTTTCCCTGCTCTGACCACAAGCTCTTTGAGGACAGCAAGATGGATAACTTGGGTCCAGTCAGCAGTGTGCACAAAGCAGGCACCAGCCTGAAACCCAGGAGAGAGGAGCCCTCTTGCTCTTCTCCACTTGACCTGATCTGAACAGCCCAATGCATAAAGAGTCACAGAGAACTGTCAGAGGGTGATTTTCTGATTTACAGCTGGACTCTGGTAGAGTATTTCTAGCTCAGCTAACAGCTGTTTTGTTAACTCCTAATTTCTCCCATAATCTGCGTATTTTTGCCCTAGCTTGGTCATGATCTGTGATATATGATGGAGAGCTTTGCCATTAATCATGTCCAAGCAAAAGTATAAACTGGTTTTATTAGTTTTCAGAGTGCCAGGTCACATAAAATAACTGGAGCATGTGTTTAATGTGTCCTGAGCAGTGTCTCCTACCTTTTCTGGTAAGACAGCACGTCACACAGGAACTTGTTTTATCTGCATTAGCAGCAGGACCACAGACTCTCTCATGCTACTGTTGCAGTGACTTCTGCCTGCACTGTCATACTGGGGTTTGGCTGGGCAATGAGATGGGCAGCCTGAATGTGGAGATCTTCAGGCACTAAGCGACAGGACCAAGGCATAGGGAAGGGGACCACTGAGTGACGGTTCACAATGGGACATGCACTGATGGGGCCAGGGTACCATCACTGCTGGGACCCTGGAGCAATGTGTTTGAGGTCCATGGCAAGGAGCAGATGCCACAGAAAGACTTTAGATGCCTGGGTGGTATTTGCATGCCACCTTAGCAAGTGACTTGCAAGTCAGTGTTGACAGCTGGCCCTCTTTCCTGTAGGACTCCCCTTCCTCCTTGCTCTCGCCAGCCTCTGTGTGGATAAGCAGTCCTCACCACACAGCTAGCTTGGATATGACCTCCCTCACCCAAGGTTGCAGGAACAAGAAGGTGCTAGCAAAGTTCAGCAGAAATAACATGCACAATCTTGGGAGCAAGTTCCACTAATGGGGAAATTCTCAAAAACCCCAGCCCTAATGGGAAGCCAGGAAACTGCTAAGTCTCAGCACCCTCTTCTTCTCAGCGGGGGACTGCGTGGTGGCACATGTGATTAGGTTGGCATGGGTAATATATCTTGATGCCATCCCAGGGCCACATGTCATTTTTAGCTATACTTTTCCTATACAAATATAAGGGGAGGCAGATGTAAATGGTGTCCTGCTCTTGTGTTTCTTAAGCACTGACTTTCCTAAAACTTCAGGAGTCAAAAATTGTCTCCATATTAGTTGCAATAGCTTTACTGGGACTGTACTGGCACTACTCGCTATATTGGCATTTAGGATGGTCTCCCAACCCTTGGAAAAGGCTTTTTTTTTTTTTTTTTTTTTATAATACTAGAGATTATACACAGGAGAAACGAAGTCAAAGGAGTTGACTTAGGAGTTTGACAGGACCCCAGCCTGTATCTTCTGAGTGAGACATGAGGAATGTAACCGTGAGACAAGGGAAAACTGAAACCAGTTTAATTTAACTGCAACCCAGCATGCTCCTGCATCTGAAACTCGACTGCTCAGGGCAAAGCTGTGCCATGAAAGAAACAGTGACTCAGCCCTTTATGGGTTCCACTGCATTTCCTATGTGTGAGCATCCTTTAATTTTTTCTGTAAGGAAAGGGTGTAACCAATTCATTACTGACCCTGGCATCCCTGCTCTGCTTAGGATGCTTCAGCTCTGTAACTCTAGAATAACGGTGGTGATTATAAACACACAACAGAGCTGGGTGAAGGTGGTGAAAACCATTGTAGTCACACATGGGGCGATGTGCTGATGGATGGCCTGTGGTTGCAGGATCCCAGGCTCTGGGCAGCCTGCTGAGCTCCCACACACCGCAGGAAAGCCCCAGAGTGGCTCGGGAGCTTTCCCTGCAGGAATTCAGCTGCCCCCACGAGGGTCCTCCCAACATGGAGCCATTGTTATTGGGCAACAAAGAAAATATAATATTGCCTCTATGAAATGTTGTCATCCAACTCCCAGATCAGAGCCTGTGATCCTGCACGTGCAGTCTAGACAGCCAGTGTCTCAGTCCTGCAGCTCTCAGCCGCTGGCTCGGGAAAGCCAGAGCAGCTGGAGCACCAAATGACTGGATTGGTTTTGTGTAGTCCTGGCCCTCAAAGGATGGGCAGAGGCGGTGCAGGTTCCGGCACAGACTGGAGCCACCTTTGGGCTGATCTAACCTGTGCTAGCTGTCAAGCCCCTGAGCTTGATCTAGTATCATAAGTGGGCCCATGTCCTCTCCTAATCTTAAATATCCTCTCTTGATCGTATTTGGATATACAAGTTTTGCTCAAAACAACTTTCATTCTTCATAATGCCATCAGAAGAACCTCAGCATGAGAACCAGATGTGGCTCTCCTGTCACCCATTCACTCATACATAGACTATTAATCTGTGCAGGGGTGTGTTGTAAATGGTTTGATATGTATGAAAATCCCAGAGCTACAGTGTTGTTCTTGGCAGCCTCATTCACAAGCTGATGTGTAAAACTCTTTTCTTTGAAGTCTGCAAATAGTTTGCTGGATCTCAGCACCTTCCACGTGAACTCATGGGGACTCAGTATGAGAGAGATGGTCAACCCCAGACTAACTTGCCCCTTATTTTGGGGAGGTATCAGATCTTTCTCCCCCCTCATTCCAGATTAATGCAGTTTTCTAGCTTGCCCCAGTTGCCCCAATATGAAAGAGTTGCAAGTGAGAGTCCAGTGACTTCACTGTCTTGCTCTTTTGAGGAGTTTTCACCATGGTTTTTCTATTAATCCCTCATTTTATTTTACATTTGTCTTCTGATTGCACTTGCTTAGACAAGCAAAATGAGAGAAGGGATATATAACTTTGAGGAAAGAGAATCTGGTCTGAAGCTCTAGGCTCGGTACATTTGGATTTTCCTGGTTTTCCCTTTTAACCGAAAGCTTGCAAACACAGAAATAATTTACATTTGGATTATTTATGCCCAAAGCATTAGCAAGGAAAAAAACCCCCAAACCTGGATATTTCAGCCAAGCCGGCACTTACTTAGAGAGTATGAATTAGACCATTGTCTAACCAAGTATTTTACTTTTTATGCACACTAGTACATACAGGGAGAAACAAGACCTGTACATTAAGGGAGAAACAAGAATCCTTTTCTGGTATTAAAAAATAAAGAACTGGATCATTTATACTGAAAGGAAGATTCTCCCAACACTGGCAATCATCAGTTAACTTCTGTGCTTTGATGCATAAGTGTTTCTAGCATACCTCAATCTATTCTGCCTGTTTATCTCTGCCCTAGCTCAGCAAATGTTACTATCCTTTTTATACATGAAAATGTTTATGTTCTTGATATAAAATGGCCATTTATTATCCTGTAGCTCTCTGGTCACCAGATCTTTTGGGAGTTATTTCCATGATCTAGTTGCTACAACAGAAAAAGATTTGTTCTCATCATGTCCTCCTTCCTTTTGCCAATGGAAATAACTAAACTCTCACATCCTTAAAAGGTCTCACATAGGCTCTTTGGTAACTTTCGCTGGTTTGGGAATTATTCTTGCAATTTCCTAGCAAATGACTTGGAGCTGCTGGATATTTTTCTGTTGCTAAAAAGAGGAGGGGAAGTGGGTGCTCCTTACTGCAGGTAGAAAGGTCAGAAGAGCCTTTTGAATAGTTACTTGATATTTATGTCAGCACTTAAACCACACTCTTGCTTCCAGCCTGGACCTTATTTTTCTTATAAAAATGTTCCCCAATTTGTTACCCCTCTGCATCTGCCTGGATTTTTGTTGGCTAAGTGTCCATGTCCTGAGGTGACATCATGGACTATGTGAGGATTTTCTCCTTACCTTGAAAGGACCTTTAAATTTCCAGAGCCAGAAACACCATGGGCATGGGCTGCTGGTCAGGCTTGTTTTCATGTGTAGAGGAAAGGGGATGCTGCAGATTGGCTATTGCTGGAGGCTTACGTTTGGCCGTGCTCTGGCAGGTGCCTGGGTTGACATCACGCTGGGGAACTTCAATCGTGGCCAAGTTGGTGTGAGAAAGGATAATCTAACTTGCCCTTTTTCCACCCAGCTCTTTTCTGGGATCTGTCGGGTGTGTGTTCTATTAGGCCTATCTCTCTCCGCCTCCCACATCAATGCTCTGAGCACCTCACACACATCCCAGATACATCCATCCCATGTGGGAGGCTCATATTTTAATTTTCACAAAGTGATGTGCCTACGGGAACCTTTCTCAAGTTTTCAGTCCGTTTATGACTAAGCTATACTATCTTAAGGTCCTTTCCAACCTTAAGTATTGTATGATTCTATGATTCTATGGTTTAAGCTAGAAAACACTCTAAGCCTCTCTCAGGACTTTATTTGTGTCTGTCCTGGTCTTAATGGTCTGGACATGGAGTGGCTGCTTTGTGCTAGCTCTCCTAGTGATCATCCTGGCTGCCACAGTACCATTTTACGTCTGGAGGGTAGCTTGCATTTCTGTTGACTTCTTTTTGTCCTTCCATACATCAGGCCAGAAGGTATAGCCAGCAAAGAACAGTCTGTCACTGCACCAGGCTTTACAGGAGCTGCACACCCAGTTGCAGGGAACCCAGATGTGTCTATGTTAAAAAATTAGGGCTGAATACCCCACTTTCAGTATTGTGACGATGCACACAAATTCCTTATGAAGTCCAGACAAGAAACACTGATATGTCATGTTAAAACTGATCCCAAACCTGGAAACCCAACAAAGGCATCAGCTCCCTCTAGAAGGATGTTCATACTTGAAAGTGTGACATCCAATGAAAAAGAGATTACCAGACAAAGAGCTCTGTTAGCTTCTTGCTTTTCAGTAGTTATGGATCATGTGTTTAACAGATTTCTACTCTATTGTCCTATAATTCCCCTCAGCAGAGAGACTTATTTTAACCAAATGGACCACATTTTTACTTGTTTTTCTAAAAGCAAACCATGTGTGCACCAGGGAAGTTTTTATGGGCTATGAAGGAGCACTTATAGGTGCAAAGTATCAACATTCCTGTAAAATTAAATTAATTACCTGTTGGGAACAAAGATTTCTTTTTTCCTTGTTTAACACAAATTCCTAGCTCTGCCCTCCAGTTCCCTTCGAAACTGGGAACTCGATCAGATTAATCAAGGCTAAAGGCATTTCCGCTTGCTATTCAAAACATTGCAGCTCCCCTTTGTCCTTATCATAGTGCTGTTCAATCACTCACTGCCATAGTGGAATGGGCTTGGCTGGGGGACGGGGACAATGTGTGTGCTTCCTTTGACTCAGATCTACTTTCCTTCTCTTTACAGTCACTGCAGCACCTTCCATTGCTCAGAGTCCGGAAGTGAAACCTCCTCCACAGGTTGGTCAGAGCTGGCAAACGGACTTATGAAGGAATCTACATCGTAATTTCACTCAGGCTCATCTGTCCTGAGAGGTCTGTGCCCTGCTTCTCTGAGAAAGATGCATGATTTTGCTATCCTTCCTTTATATTTCAGGTGGTATCAGCTATAGAACATGGGCTGCCATCACATCCTTTCCTTTTGTTTCAAAGCGGTCCATAGCTTATGCCAGCAGACAGACCCATTTTGTCAGGAATATGCTCAGAATTCAGTGATGAAGCTTTGAGTGTACTGGATATAATGATCCGGAAGGAAGGAAAGAAGGGAGAGAAAAGAGAGCTTGAGGAAACAGGAAAATGGATAAATCCAAGAAGCTACTTCAGATTAGAGCTGGGGAAAACCCTCTTTAGAAACATCAACCAGTTCCTCAGAACATATACTCTGTCACTTCTGATGGCAATACAGACTCAAGAGCTGACTGCCTAGTTGTCATTTGTACTCCTGAAAGCTATTTGAAAATTGAGGGATTTCGGAAGTTCCTCAGTCAATTAATTAATCTTTTAACCATAAATATTTAGAAAGCACAATTAGAATGGTAGAATCCCTAGCAAAAACCTTCTCAGTCGTTAAAACCTTTCAAGGATCTGGACAGCAAAAGCTTGGCCAATATAGCTTATATGGCCTCCCATGTAGCAGCCATCTGATCACAGCCTTCATAAACATCTCTAGAAAACATGCATGTGAACACCTAAACTGCAAAGGTGGGCTGACTGCAGCTATGCACCATGTCCCCAGGATGACACACTGCAGACTATGTCACCCTCTGTGGTCTTCGCAGCAATTGCAAGTTACAGCCATTAGAACCAGAGGGAACCACTTAAAGCTAGAAGTTATGTATTCTTTTTCTTACAGTTGGCTCTGGAGTCTTTATGTAGTTGACTCAGGAGGTCACCTGCATTAGAGATGGAGAAGACTCTATGTATGTCCCCTCAAGCCCCTTGAACAGAGCCTTTCCTTACAGTCTTATGTGCAATTGGCGCCTACAGAGTTTTAAATATTCTGGATAAGGGGTTTCTCTCACTTCCCTTGGAAAATGATTAGAACCCACCAGCTGGATGTCCTTTAGTTTCAGCTTATTATTTAGCTTGAGCATACTCAGTTAGCACAAGTCTGGAGCCAGGTGTATACATGGATCTGAGCAGGTCCGGCAGGAATTCTGTGCTGAGATGGCCTGACTGGGGACTGGACAGTGCTCATTGGCATGCAGGAACTCGGCACCTTTAAGACAATTCTGTGGCCCTGTTCATGCAGGAGGAGGAGTTTCCCCCTTCCTTTTTGTCCATGTGACACACACTGAAGGATCCCTGAAATATTAAAATAAACAGAAAGCTTGACTTGCAGAACCTGTCTGCTAAGCCAGGAATCACATTTCTTGCTGCAGTTTCAAACTGTCATCCAGAGACTTGTAAAACATTGACAAAACCCCCTTTGCCCCCAGAGCTTTCAACAAAAACAACAGCCCAGTGCTTGCACCCATCCCTGAAAGAACAAATATATTTGTCTGTTCCTGCTTCACTCTCCTTTCTTTTACCCTTACAAAAGGAGGAGCTCTGAGCATATTCTCCTTTGTATTTCAATTCCTTTTCCATTCTTTCTATTATAGCTGATTTAAGGATTAGAAGGCCCCAACATGCCAGATGTGGGGGAAGCAAGCCTAATGGATGTAGTAAAAGAAATGTAAGGAAACTCCTGATCTAAAGGCCCATTTCCTGCTAACTCTCATCACTGCCTGCTTTCAATAAGGAATGCATAATCTCTTGTTCAACAGAGCACTGCTAGCTTGTAGAGTGGAACTGCTCTGAGGCTAGCTTAGTACTACAAGGTGTAGTAAAGCACAGAATTCCTACGAGATAAAGGCCTCTAACTGGATTATAGATGGATCTGAGCAAATATTACATATATGCAGACTATATAAGCTCCCTTCCTCAATGACCTGCAATAGCCACCACATACACACACAAGGATAGGGTGGGGTGTCTTTGGACCCAGGAAGTTTGTGCCACAGCCAGGAACTGAGTTCAGGTCTGAAGGATGATTGTTTCTGTTCTGCACTACAGACGTGCCTGTCTCTTCACCTTCATTTTAATAAGATGCCTGCTCCATTTCTATTGTGAAAAGGCAGGGATTTCCCTAGATGCCTTTGTTTGAAAAAATACGAGTGAATGGAAATAATGAAGAATATCCATGGCTGGGATGGGAGCTTCATAATAAACTGAAGCATTTTTCTTATCTGCTAACACTTCTTGGTCCTAAACAGATATTAAGAAGGATGCTGTAAATGTCTTATTTGACTGAGACTCTTGTGAGTTTATGTAGGGCTTTTCAGGTGATGATGTTTGATGGAATATATCCCAGAGCTTTCTATCGTCGTGTTTGAAAAGAAGGTTCAGCTTCTCTGCCACCCACAGGAATGATCAACTCTTAGGGTGAAAAAAAGTTCGAGTCATTTCCAAAGAAGCTTGGTGTTCTTTTCTATACTTTGCCCCTCAGCAATCTTAAGTAGCAGGATTTGAGAAGGTGTTTGATATAAAAGAGCAATTTAATTCTATATCCAAGCAAGCCAGGGGACACTATCCCACTCCTAGGACCCACAAATTTTCCAGCAGCTGCTTGCAGAGTATCCCAGGTTAGGTGCCCAGTGCTCTTAGCAATTCACAATCAACAGCTGGTTTTAAAACAGGGGTTTGTTTGGTGTAGAAATACCAATCACACAGACAGATGGGTTCTTTCCTCCTCTGGTTTTCTTAGGGAATGCTCTGTCAGCTCTTTGAACACATAGATCTTGCTCATCTCAGTGGAAGGTCAGAGGGGATATAGAGCATACCCATCCAGCAGGACCCAGCTGGGGTTGTTGGACCCTTCTGCTGAGCAGGAGCAGTATAGGATCTCTCCATATTGCCAGTCTAGAAGAACTTTGAGAGCTGAATTGGAAAGCTGGATACACCCAAATGAGACCTGCAGTGCTTTTGATGAGAGGAAAGACAGAAAGGTGCAAGACAAGAGATGAAGCCTTTCTAAAGCAGCAGAGATGGGGGGCAGCTGGCTGGACTGCGGTGCCCTGGGTTGGGTGGTTGACACCTTCCTGGGGCTTTGTTCTTTGGAATTTCTTCCTGCATTTGCAGAATACTGTGCTGTGCACAGCAGATGCTGAGACCAAGCATAAGAGCTTTAATATCAAAGAGTCCAGTGGATGATTTCAGGAACTAAACTGGTTTTGCAATAGTTATAAACCAAACGTGGTCTAGAAACCATCTTAAAGTGAAGAGTGAGAACAAACGTTTTTGCCACTTTGGGGAGAAGTATTTACATTGGTCAAAATAATCTATAAACAGTCTCTACCTCAGTGATAGGACCAACAAAAGATGAGAACTGGGCTGGATTTTAGCAGTAGAGCTGTTGTAATCTCCTGAATAGGAAACCTTTTGCCCTGGGGATGTTCAGTTCAGTTTAAGAGTGGACTGCCCATACAAGCCCCAACTACCGAAGATGCCAGAAAAGTACAGACTTACAGAGGAGGTGATAGATGATTGGACAGACGAGGGCATAAAATTGTAGGCTTTTATTAGGTGTGGATGATAACAAATGTGTTAGGCAATTGCTGTGTGTTTGGCATCCCAAGAAAACTGACTCCAGAGCCAGCACCCAGGGAAATGAGCTCTCCAAACTGTAGCTTTGCTAAGAATGTAAGTAAGCTCTTTCTTTACCAAATGATGCAGGAGATCA
This sequence comes from Psilopsiagon aurifrons, assembly GCA_025447955.1. Lineage (NCBI taxonomy): Eukaryota > Metazoa > Chordata > Aves > Psittaciformes > Psittacidae > Psilopsiagon > Psilopsiagon aurifrons. Next base: position 32,175 of record JAOEHY010032007.1, read on the forward strand.
AGTGAGAGAATTTATTTCAACTGAACCATCAAATCATTGCTAAGTCATTGCCTGGGCTCATCTATACACATAGCAAAAGCATCTGTCTGGCTTGCTGGCCTCCCTAAGTGCTGGCTCAGTGTTTTGCACAAGTGTTGGGAGTAAGGTGCGAGATGCTGCAATGAAATTGCCAGCTGACAACTTCCAGGGGAGCTCGGGAAGCTCTGTTCAGCCTGTTCCCTCTCACACTCTCTGGCTTCCATGACCTCTTCACAGATGTGTAAATGGCACCTGAGAGGCCTGTGTGCAGAGCTGGTAATTTGTCCTCACCCAGTCTATCCCCCATCAGTATACAGAAACATGCTTGGTGTGAGAAATGTGTCCTTGGCACAAAGCCAGGGCCCAAACAGACAAAGAAATAATGTTTACCCCCAGGGCCTTTCTGACAAACAATAAAAAAGCAATGGAGTCAAGATAGATTACGCGTCAGCTAAAATACTACCTCTTCCTGCCAATTCTTATAAAAGGAGGCAAAGCTGCTCTTCATGCTGAACTAAAACTTCTGTTAAAATACTCAAGGAAAACAATCATTTAGACAGCATCTTTCTTTCTGGCCAATGACAATAATATTCTTGTTAAATCTTTATTGCGACAGTCTACAGGATGCAGAAGGCAGTTTGCTTGCTTTGAATACAGCTGCACAAAGGAGTAGAGGACTTACAGCCCAAGATGAACAGTCTGCTGATAGCACCTTTACAAGCAGAGGAATGGACTAAATCCACTTCTGGTAGGTATAATAAGCAGCTTTAGGTCAGCTGTTTGCTTCTTTCTGCCCTGTGAATACCCATTGTCAGGTATCAAGGAAATCATTGCCGCTTGGGCCTCAGATGGTTTGAGAAGTGGGAATCCCAGGCTGCCTTCACCTGAGCCAGCAAATGGCATGCCAGCTACTAACTGGATGCCTGTGCTCACCTGAATGGGTCCTAACCACAAGGAGATGAATAGGCACTGTGTGAATATTTTATTCTATAATCTTGGCTCTGCTGTTGTGTGAAGAGTGAGGCATGTGATTTATTACTTACAAGAATTTGGACAGCCCCTGGCTTAACGTGAAAACACTGGCAAGTGTCAGGAAATTCATGAACTTTACACATACGATTATCAATTACTTTTATTAGCAAACAATTCTGGATATCCTCCCTTTTGAAACAATGCCACTGGCCAAGCAGAGCAAAACACTCACATGGCACTAACGCGGCAAATCACACCCCACATTCGCAAATAACCCACAGTCAGAGATTTGTCTGGGTAATATCTGTGAGAGGCAAAGGTTCTGCTTAGGAACAAATTCAGAAAAGGGCTTGCACTTCTGCAAAGCCTGGGTAAGTTTTCAACAGGCACCACCTATCACAGTGTTCATCACAAACACGAAGTGACATTGAGCCATAACTCCACTCACTTTGATGAGCATTGCTCAGAGCCTCTGTGCATGTCTATGCCATCACATGAGCTGACAGAGGAGAATCATGCCATTTTCAGTGAAGACTATGACCAGACAGATGACATAAGCTTGAGATAGCTTCCTTGGCTTGGCAAACCTGAAACTTCCTGTTACAGAGAACTACCCTCTGCACTCAACAGATCCCAATTTTAAATACTGAGCTTCTGTGTTAGTTATCAGATGAAAATGAATGTTTTTGTGAGTCAGTCAGATCCTATTTACAGCCCTCCATACTTGTCTAAACCCACAGATCTGGCAAGAAGACAAAATATTTACTCGCAAGCATCTGTACCTGAAATGAAGAGTTCAAAGTGGCAAAATAAATGAAGTATTTACTAGATTAAGTAGGATCTATTTCAACAAAGGCAAATGAAACATGGAGTCCTGGCTTTCCCAAAGCCCAGGGATGAAGTTTATACACTGGAGATCCAGTAATATGTCACACTGTGCATCAACACTGGATATTAAATTCTGCATAAAAGACTCACTCGTTTGGCATGAGAGTTCAACACTTGGTGGTGTCTTGCTTTAAGAGAATGTTCAGATCTTAATTAAGCACTTAAACATATATGTAATTAAAGCTGTTCAAGGCCAAACTGCAATGGAAACTAAGCCTCTTCAGTTTAATAGAGCAGAAGAGTGCAGTTATCTGAGGTTATTAACATAACCACTCTTACCCTGGATGAGAGGGAAAATAGAAACTGCCTTTCAAAGTAAGAATAGCAATGGAAAACTAAGAAACATATCCAGAAGTAACAGACCCCATTATAGCCATGTCTGACCAGCTCCTTAGTTCAGGAAGCACTTATAAATACCTATTTCTGTTCAGAATTTGAAAAGAAAGAAAAGTGCTGTATTTGTATCTTTCAGTGATAATGAATGGCACCCTCTCTGGTCCATCAGGAACTGAGGAGAACTTTCAGCAGGAGCAGTCAAGTGCTTTCAGGCCAGCAGCAGTGGGAGCGGTACAGGCCGTTACTGTTGGGTTTAAGGAAATTTTAACATGAGGGAAATTCCATGAGACTGAAAAGAATTGCAATTTGTGCCAACATTTGAACAGGGGTAAACGGGAAAGCCCAGGTGGTATTAAGTCAGTTAATCTGATATTGATTCTGGGTTCAGTTGTGGCTGATACTGGATACAACCACTGAAAAATTTAAAGGCAGTATATTTCATGTCAGTCAGCATCGTTCTGTGGAAAATAGGTTTTGCCAAACTAACGTTATATTGGGGTTTTTTAATGGAATTACAAGCTTCATTAATAAAAGTGCTTGAGTTGATACTATATAAAGAGTTTTTTGTAAGGCACAAGGTTTGTCTGCAAGGTATTCTGATAAAAATAGTGAGCACTTTACAAAGCAGTGTAGCACTTCTTAAGTTGATTACATTTGGGAGCTAATAGAACACAAAATAGGTGTAAATGACGAATTGTGATGAAGTGGGGCTGTTCCTGGTACTGTCCTAGTGGGCACTACTCTAGACCAAATAGTTTTTCTTAAGGATATTGAACCAAATGCAAATTTAAGTAGGGATAGCACCTAGAACTGGCTCAATAAGTGAATGTGGTAGTCGGCAACAAGGATGAAGAGCAGTTCTATAGACTGCTGTGGAGCTCTGGCTCATTTGAACAATATACACTTGAATTTGACCAAATGAAAAAAAAACAAACAGCAGGTGTAAAAAATGAAGGTCCCATTTCCAAGATGCCCTAAAAGCATTAGAAGACACCTGAGGAGCATCAGTGCAAAAATATGGCTAAAAGCATTTGAACTCAAGAGACTATCAGGGAGAGATGAAAATGGTATTATTGTTGTCTGAGGAATTAAGGAGACCACTGCAAGAATATTCTGTCCTGCTCTTGGATCTACCCTTCAAAGGGATGTGGAAAAAATTGGGACGCACTCAAAAATGTATAACTAAATGAGACAAGGTTTGAAAACTCTGCCAGTTAATGAAAGGCTTATGGGAATTAATCTGTGTAGTTCATTGAGGAGAAGCTGAGAACAGACTGTGAGGAAGGCTGCAGCATTTTCTGCGCTCATTTGCACTTGGAGTGAAAACAAGTTTTAAAACCTGACATCCTTCATGAAATGGATCTCCTGTGCCCTGGGCTGTTCTTATCACAGTGATCCCAAACTCTAACAAATCCTATGCCAAGGGTAATACGGAGCTGAATTTTAACTGGAGATCGATTACATTTCTTTCTAGGCAAATCATTTGCTGGTGTGTGCAGCTACAGAATTACACACCCTGATGTCACAAACAATTTCTCCTTGCACCCAAAGAGGCCATGTGGCTGAGAAGTGGTTAGAGAAGGCGAGGACTAAATCATGAGCATCCTGGGCTCTAATCCCACCTAAGCCCCTGCCTGATATTTTGAACCTGAGCAAGTCATTTAACCCCCTCAGCCCCCAGCCCAGCTGTAGCACTGTGCAATAGTCAAGCTCTTGCTGAAAACCAGATGGTGCATCTCAGCTGAGCTTTACTTTCCAAAAAGTAACTCAATGAAAAGACCTGCTGAGGAATGGAGGCAAGCAGATGAATGGAGACTGTTGCAAATACTGTAAATTCACACTGTTTACATGGATTCTTAGGGATAAAGCGGGAGAGGCTTTTCCCTGGTGATCAGTTTATCCCAATAGCATCCTCAGCATTAAATTCACAGTGATAGCACATACAGTGCTGCCAGCAGCCAGATTGGAATGTTGTTCATTGACAGCCTGGGCAGTCAAGCTGCCTCAAGCAGGGGTGGCTGGTGAGAGGTGTTTTCTTGCTACCAGCTTGTTTGGAGCAGAGCAGCAAGCCCTGCCACTGGAGAGCCCTCTGTTTCAGTTCTTGCTTGTCTTGTATGTCAATATTTAGTCATTGCTGTGGAAACAGCAACACACATGCAAAAGGAAAAGTAAAAAAGCAAAAAAAAAGATGGGATAAAGAATAGAAAACAATATTTTAAGGCACAACCAATTTGACTGCTTTTGCCCATTCGACTCTGGAATGTGAGTTGTTTTGCCATATGCCTGCAAAGGGAAACAGGAATTGAGAAGGGAAGTGGTACCAAACTGTTTATTTGAAACTGTGGGCAAGAGTGGGGGCCAGAACTTCTGGGAATCCCATTAGGCATCCTCTGCGTGCGCACAGCTCTCTGGAAGAGCTGCCTGCAGACAGTGCTGCAGCAGAGATGTGTTTTCAAGTACCTTCCCTTCTCTCCAGGGCTTATGGGTACCCTCACACCTTCTTGGAGGAGTTCCCATCATGATGCTCATGCTTTGGGCAGGCTGGACAAGAGCTGAGGGCAGGCAACAAGGACCAGAGACATACGCAGGAATCTGAAGCTCGCTGGGTTGGATGCGGAAGGATACAGCACCTTCCCACTCATAGATACAGCTCCTCTACATTCAGGTGGGTGATATCTGCAGGGTCAAACTGGTATAATGCAAAGACTTCCAAGATTAGATACTGGAGGCCAATACAGAGCTGTGACCATTAACATCAGCTTATGTGTCTGCCCTGCCCTGCTTCAATGTACACCAGGCCTGTGGGCTGCACATCTCCTGAGGGTTTTTCCAATCAAATCATGTAACTGAGTGTTGCTGCAGGGATCTCTCCATCCATCAGCAACAAAGAAGTAATGGAGATTTGGGGCTTCTGACATTTCTGTTCATATGCAACTTCCATTGAGAAAGCAGTGATACCAAAAAGATAATAGCCAAAAGACTTTTGCTTATGAGACCTATTATACACTGGTTACAAATAAAATTTCAGTGAGTGGTATAAAAAAATGCCCATATTTTTTAAACTTCATTTAAATTGTTGCTGCTGATATGTACCTGCTGCATAATAAAACCTAAATGACACTGGGAAAATACTGTTTTTTAATTAGGACATAGAAAAACTCCATAAGTTTAACATTTGAGTTATATTCAATTTTGGAAAACAAAACAAAACATGGTGACTGTGATCTCCAATGTATTATTTGCTTCATACATACCAACAAATTAGGGGAAGCTTCCTGTGTTTCTGTTGTTTAAAGTAGAAGAGGGTTATCTAGCTGTGATTTGGAGGAAGAGCCATCAAATACAGTGAAGAGTAGTTATTATCTGTTGCACTTGGCAATGGGTACATCCTGAATAAAGATACAGGGATGTGCATGCAGAGACCTGAGGAAAAGTCTAACCTGAAAGAAAGGTCAGCTTGTGCTGCCAGTTAGGGCTGCAGGGTTTGTTCTGCTCAGGCTCTAGTCTTTCAGTATGACATTATCCTTTGTCAAAAAATGCCGAGTCTCAGTGAAACCCTGGAGAAAGGGGAGACTGCAACACCCCCAAGGCCTTGGCAATAGATATAAAAAATATGTGTGTGTGTGTGTGTTTAGATCCTAGATTGCAAAAGAAAAATGGCATTAAGTTGGCAGAGGAAAGGAATTTTATACCTGTCAGTTTTTGCACAGGTCTGTAAATGGCAGAAACTTTCAACTTCTGCCAGAAAAGCATCAGGGTTCCCACATATAAAGCCAGAGAAATTATATATCTAGACCAAATACAAGAATTTGGTTTTGATTTCAATACAGTCAGTCTGGGTATAAGAGCTGAATAAGTTTGCAGAGGCTTGATGTAATCTAAAATGGAAAAAATTCTTGATAAAGAGGGTCACATATTACATTTCTGCACGCAAATCAGCCTGTGGCTGATATGCACCAACATAAGCCTCTTTAAGAGATATATTGAAACGTTACTGGCTTACAATAACTGATGTTTGGGAAAAGTCTAAGGAGTCAGAATGTTGGAACTGGAGACCAAACATCATCACACACAAGACAAAGATGACCTGAAGTTTTGTCTTCCCCATGCAAGTGCTCTCCATGTTCATGGGATGGTATCTGCATTTTCTGCCTTCTCACATGGGTAGGGACTATTCTCCCTGCTTGGGCCAAGTGGGGGTTGCAAACCCCAGTCAGCACCAAAATGGTCTGTTGGCTCCCGCTCAACAGTGCGCAAGGACTTTGAAGTGAAGTCCTGAAGTGACCTAACACCAAGGAGGAAGGTACAAAACTGCCCTGCAGCAGATGTGTGGTGGGGTGCCCTTTACATGGGTCTCATTGTGAATCCTGATCAACTCATAACCTTCAAGTCCTTCCACAATTCAACAATTAAAGACAATTAAAGATAATCCCTACACAGGTGTCTAGCCACTTGCAGGTGTTTCTAGGATTCAGACAGTGCTGCTGGGTACCAGGTGTAAGGAGATGTGTGGGTCAGGCTCTAGGTGGGTATCTAAGGCTGCCAGTCACCTTGTCTGCTCCTCCCTGTGGCTCTCCAATTTCCATTAAGAAACTGTAAAAGGAGCTTTCTGGTTTCTGTGCCATGTTCCCATTCAGACCAAGTGAAATCCTTTCTTGGAGAGGGTGTGTAACTTGTGCCAGGCCTGCACTGTGAATGTTGAGTACATGCAGTCCCTTTTGAATCACAGGAAGTATGTAAGCTTTGGAGATTATCAGCCCATTATTAACATTTCAGAAAAATATAAAGTGGTTTCCGCTTTATCTGTTTACTCTGTGGCTGATAAAATATTAACGTTTTTCAACCTCCACTGACTAATCCCTGGTCCCCATATTCCCAGACAATATGGTGTGTGGCTTAAACGGATCACCCCAAACGAAGCTGTTTCTCTTGGCCAGTGTCATACAGGAAGCTGGTGAGAAAAAGGTTGTTTGCACAGGATTTAAGCATTTAAAACAAAAAGTACGACAACATGATGCTGAGGAAAACATCAGGCGAGTAGTAAAAGTGCTGTGCATGGTGTGCAGCTGTTTCCTGGACATTTCTTTCTATTGCAGGGGCACTTGGTTTACAGGAAATTCCAGTTCACACACAATGCCAGTCTCCCCAGAAAACGGGCTCTGGGCTCAGCTGTACTGATCTGCTTTGTGCAACTGGTGGTGCCGGCAATTTCACCACCTGCATGCCCACAGGCACTGCAGACTGGTTTGATTTGATCCTAAATGGTTTGTAGGAGATAGTAGTAAATTTGCTTCCATCTGTTTTATAGCTGGGCTGTTGTTTCTCATGGTTAGGTTTAGACCTGCTCAAATTAGATATAGGTCCAGATATAACTTAGCACCTAAGCTCTCAGGGCAAGTATCTGGCCTCGGGCTTGTGCTCCACATGACATGGAGTTGTGCTTATTGTGGGAGATCCACTGGAAGGAAGCAGAACTGTAAACCCATAGGCCGAGGCACTGGCACAGGCTGAAGGTCTCACAACAGCCTCCTCTGTACATCCAGAATTTGTAGCAAGTTGAGGGGTCCTGAGAAATTCATTGCTTCTATCAGCTAAATTTTCCATGCTATTTTTCCAGCTTTAGAACAGTGACAAGAGGAGATGGGCAGACTCCGGCAAGGCTGGGTAAACCACAGATTTCATATTTTCTGTTGGATAAAAACACTAACATGCTCCAAATACTGGTATGCTCATCACATGGCAGACCCAGCCACATTCAGTTCTCATCCAGAGATGCTGGGAGCAAGACAAGTGCGAGCAGGGTTAGCTGGAGTTCCCATTCTGCTGAGTTGGCAGAAAGCCTCGTAGCTGCAGATGCAGGGGAACTGGGATGATAAATGGACTTTGGAAAGCAACCCAAACATGTGCATACAAATTAGTATTTAACATAGTTGTTATTTGCAAATTATCCCCTTGAGATTTAGCTCTTGAATGAAAGCAACTGCGTTAGCTGAATAAACAGTAGCAGAGGGAGCTGCAAGAATGCACCTATACTCCCACCCACAGCTGTACCCTGGAGAGCCCCTATGCCAATCCTGTACAGACATTCACATGGCACGCAGGTGCCTTCCCAAGTGTGCTACGAGAACCATCAGCCGTGGTCTCTTCTCCCAGCCTACCAGGCACTGTAAGCCACGTGAGCCACCCTTGTAAGCCACTAGCCCCTGAGTCAGGGGACTGTGAAGAAGGGGCTGATGGCAAGTTGCACTGTCAGCACATAGGCTGCTGGTGACAGGGAGACAAGCAGCTGGGTGCTTTGCCAGATGGTTTGGTGGAAGACAAGCTGGGTCACTAGCTCAGGTTTTTAATGGGAAATGATGTCATGGCAACACATGAATCATAAATAATTTGACACCAAAAGGAACAAGCCATGGTGGCCCAACATCTGAGCACCCGCCTCGACATCCGGAGTGACGCACACCAAGCACTGACGTGTGTTGTGAACCTTCCAAAATCCCAGAACTCCTCCAAACCTCAACAATCAAAATGAGACCTTCCAGCCTGGCCTGAGAGTGCCTGCGCTGAGAGCTTGCACTGCCCCTGGGCCTCTGGAAGGGAATGTGGCAGAGGTGAGGAAATCAAGGCTGGGCAGCATAGTGAGCATCCTCCATACATCCTCATGGAGCAGTCAGCTAGTTAGCCTGCAAGCCATTGGGACAACATGTTCCAGCTGAGGAGCCTGCTAGCATTCAGTAGATGTGAAGAGCTGGTGAGCAGCTGCCCCTGCCATTGCTCCTGGCATGGCATGCTCAGGGCTGTGCAGGACAGGCTGAACACCCAGATGAGCTCTGCATCAACTGTGCCCCACAGGGACCTAGTGGGAGCAGGACAACTCACCATCCTCTCCCTGACCCCATGGCAGGGCTGGAGGTCTGACGTACCAGAAAGGTGGCTGTTACTCAGTGGCCTACATTTTGCAGGTCGGGTTTTTCACAGCCAAAAAAAGAGGAAAAGGATTATATTTCAAAATAGTTTCCCTTCTCTTTGGAGGGAGAATCAGAGGTAGAGCCAAGCAGCTGTTACTATACATGATTTAAGGAGATAAGAAGCAGCAGCAAGAGGTAGAGATTGGGATTTATAGTATCAACCCTAAAAATAGCTGTTTAGAGAAAGCCTAAGCCTGGCAAAGTCTCACTGGGAGTTGCCTCATACACAATGGCTCAGCTCAGCAGATGGAGTCCAGGTGGGGAAGATTTAATTTTGAAGAGTTTGTCTGCACTATCTGCACTTTAACCTAAGGTACCACTTTACACCTGAAATCAAAGCGGCTCAGTCCCTTGTGTGGATGTCCCTGGGAGACAGGTCACACTGAAATACACTGAAACAGAGCTGTCAACAAGGCAGCTTACACTAGTTTATAAAAAGAAAGTTCAACTGAAGCCAATATAACTTCCTCTTTAAGCATCTCTGAGCAGGGAAATGACTTGCCCAAGCAGGTTGGTGGCAGACACAAGCGTGGAGAGGGGCTCTCCAGGCTGCGTTTACAGCCAAACCCGAATGACATGCCCAAGTTGGCAACCAGGCCTGGAAAGATCGTCTGCATGTTGAGTCTAGCCCTCTGCAATCGCAGACAACCGTGTCATATAAAACCATTTAACTTTGCTAACTATGCCACTCATCCCTTCAAACCTACCAGGAGTGGTTTTAGACCCTCTCTTGTCTGCCGGCATCTTCTTTGCTTTCCTTGCCAAAATGCAAGTCCCTAGGGCAGTGGGACCAATAAATACATGTTCCACATCCAAGCAAGAAAACTCGTCTGCTCTGAGAAAAGAAATATAATGACAAACCCCAGTGAAACTGAGATCAATACATATCAGTAAGCTGTCAGCATTTCTGCTGGAGATGAGCTTTCTGCTTGCATTTGCACTGCATGTCACCCACACTGGCGCTGTTGCATGTGTCCTGTGTTCTGTGTTCTGTACTGCAAGGAAAAATGTGGCTTTATAAAGTATCTGGTTTAGAAGCTGGTTAGAAGTTGATTTGCTGCTCAAGAAAAAATACTTTTCTGTTTCCTTTAAAATCTTTCCTTGATTAGAAAAACCCCAACCCTGTTTCTTTATAGTAATAGGAGAGGGGCAGATACTGTCTAAGGGAAATTTTGATGGCAAAAGAAGAAGAAAAAAAGATATTGCTTCTAGGGATTTCCAGGTAGAGGGAAAACAAATTATTTTCCACTAAAGGAATATGAAGGTAAACTGCTTGATCCATCCTGTGTTTGCTTGTCTCTCCCTCCCATTCACTCACGATGCTGAGCATCATGCAATGACAGTCTGTGCCCTGAACTGGCTGGCTCTGAAGCTGTGTCCTGCCCAGCTCAGCCAGTGCCTGTGCGATGTGCCAGCCTGGCTGCACACCTTGTCCTCCTGCCGGCAGTGGCAGAGGCACGCTCATGATGCTGGTTTTGCTCAGACTGTCCACATGCTGTTTCTAATAAAATCTGATCTCGTTCCTTTTGATGCAGACGACAGGAACTGGTCCTGGTTTAAGTCACCCTGCCGGAGAGTGCACACTGCAACCAGCCTATGATAACACCGTGGAACTGGAGAGAGGGACTCAGGAAGCAATAAATCAACTCTGCTGAGTTATGACATTGGTGACAAAGGAATGGTTTCTCCTCCATCAAGCCCTGCTGAAGGTACTTGGTCTTTGAAGGCATGGCAGGGGCTGGGCTTGCAGACCCTGGAGTGGAGTAAAGGGTGTTTATTTGTCCTATATGTATTCTGGAAACAAACAGTGCTGCTGTGACTGGTTTACATACAGCCTAATAAATAACATCAATAACACTGAAAAACTCATTACTTTGGTAACACTTTGAGGCCCCACTGAAAGCCGGTATGCCACTAGACTGGAATTATACAGCCCCCTAATAGGAACTAGTTCACCCCTAAACAGGGAAGATAGATAAAGAGTAAGGGAGGCAAGCCAGGGCAGTCAGCAGTTGGAAGATATTCAAGGTTACACGCCAGCTTGTGGCTTCAGCAGTCCTGGTTCTGTGTGTTACTCACTGCTCCCCACACTAACCCCTCTATCATTATTTACACTATGACAGTACTTGGGTTTGAAGCCTCTTGAATATTATCTGACCATTAAATCCCATGATGGGGCAGAGATGGGAAGAGTGAGACACAGGGAAGCCAGAATCAGTGTCCTGCAAAGCTACAACTGTCAGAATCAGCTCCCCTTGCAAATTTGTTCCCAGAGGAGCCACAAGGCTGGTGCTTGGCTGGTGCAGCATCTGAGCTCTGAGTACATTTCGAGCAACCACATAACAAGCATAATTTTTCACTGCAGCCCCACAGTACTTCCGAAAGGGAAGCGTTATGACCACAGTAACTTGTTACCCACTGACTAGCTAGGGAAACAAACTAGGAGTCCAGGCTGCCAGGGGCAACTTCTACCTAATAAACTACTGTTGTATTGCAAACAAATAACAAGATGCCCATGTAGTGCTAAATGGCACCAGAGACTCATTCCTAAGGGGGTCTGCAACTAGAATAAGGAATCTGGGTGGAAAAACTGCAGCAGGGAGTGAAGGCAGACAGGCTCGTTTACCCACACACAGAAACAGAGCTCTGTGGCTTTTAGGAACAAAGCTCAGGGTGATTTCCTCTGTGCTGCCCTCACTGAAAAGCTGAAGGGTCTAGGCCAATGTAACATGAGTGCTGAACCCGCACACCCTGAGACAGGCTGTACAGAGCATGGCTCCCTCCAGGGGCAAAGGCTGGGGTAATACACCATTTGTCTAGCTTGTCTATGTACTCCAAAGCAAATAACTAAGCAGGCATCTTGAACTCAGCTTGTAAAAATGTCATGTCCCCTTTTTACAAGAGTTTTCTTTGTTATATTTGCTCAGACAGAAGGTAAAGTCACACCAGCGGGGCAAACAAGAAAAGAGAAGGAAGTCACAAGCAGTGAAAGATTAAGGAGAATGGAGGCTGTCGGATGTGATCACGCCACCTCCCAGTACAAATCTATGCACAGTGCATAGCCCTGTGCGCAGCAGGCTACTAAGCAGATCCCAGGGCAAAAGGAAAGTCACTGAATTGAATTCAGCATGAAGATGACACAGATGTAAATGAAAGCTGGGCAGGGGACTTTCCTCATTTACACCTCTTTGAAGTTTGTGCAGCAGTGACCATGTCACTGGGAGTGGGGACAAACTAAATATGAGTCTCAAATCTGATGCATTTGGGTCAGGCAATATCATCACAAGACACACAGCAATGCTTACAGGCACAAAGTAGGCCCTGTGCAAGCACAGCAAGTGCCGTGCTTTAACAGTCCTACTTTCCTCAGAGCACCAAATTCCTAATGCTCCGTTTATCCCACTTCTGTTCATGAGGTCTGAACTGCCCAAACCTACAGCTCCATTTGAAATGAACCTCACCTTCTGTCTCCACCTACACATGAGACTCATCCTATTAGGGTCTCAGCAACCATCTGTAATATTATGTGCTACACAGGAAAAGTGGATCCATCAATTCAGGAACTTGTTTATAAATAATACTAAAAGTAAGCACATGGGCAGGCAGAGAAGTAGAAGAGGCATCTCTATCCCTAGGGAACTTCTGGCTCCTATCCATGGGATTTTCACAGAGCACTTTCATCTCATTAACATTCTGTTTTTTTCATGAGCCATGAAGTTATTTTCCATGCATGGAAAAGATTTGTAGTGCTCCCAGCTCTGAGCAAAGCAACCCACTGAGTATGGCCCCAGACAGAAAAAAAGGGAGTGAGAACAAAGCCACCAACTCTGTGGTACCCTCAAGCGAGATGCTAGAATCAGCCTCAACAGCAGGATTCGGGGTCACCAGGCAGACATCACTTATGGCTCCCAGCTCTGACTGACTCCAGATCCCAGGAGCAGCAGCTTGTTTCCACAAGGGGAACCCCTTTCATGCCTTTCACTTGATCAGCATTTTCGTGTGTTTCTTGAGGAGGGAGCACACCCAGCCACACCGCTCAGCAGGGTGAGAGCTCATCTCCCTCTTGGGGTCCATCCAGTACCTGGCTTTGAGCCTTCTGTGTGTCCCCTTAGACCTGGGGTCAGGCAGTGCCAGACACAACCTAGGGCAAAGGGAGCTGCCCCGTACTTAAAGCTTCTCTCCATCCCTTCCATTGCACAGCCTCCTTTGCAGTACCCCGGAGCTGCAAAGCTCTCAGGGCAGAGCTATGGCCTACTCTTCAGCTGCTGGGGCTACAGAAGTCTTCTTTGGAGAAAAAGTCTAAATACTGCTTATTTGGAGAAGGCAGAGGCTGGAGGAGTGCCTCTCCCCTGATCCCTACTCAAAAGGAGGACGCTGACGCTCGCTTGCCAGCCCCCTGCAGGCTGCAGGTTGCAGGACCTGTCAGCCCTCCTCCAGCCCCTTGTCAGCAAGCTGGTCCATCACTCAGTCCTCAGCGCCCTGCCACCTTCCCCAAGCTGCGTGTTTTCACACCTACAAAACTCCCAGCAAAATATTTGAACAGCTCCTTCTCAAAACACCAGGAGATTAATATGAGCCACGTGGGGACATCTCTCCTAGCACGGGATGAGGAAGGTGCAATGAGTATCAGACTACGAGTAGGTGCCTCTTTATTCTTCCTGGAAGCTATGGCCAGAGCATATCTCTGTGCTACCACTCAGGAGATCTTACTATTGAATAAACACACGAGCTGTATTGGACCTGTGCCTCAGCCTGGGATCTTGACACTCTGCCTTTATAGGTTCAGACAGGATCAGTCCCCAGTAGGTGATGGAAGGGGTCTTCTGCCCAGCTGGTCTGTGCTGCATGCACCCTTATCTGTGGCCGCTCTGTCACCCATTCAGCTCTTTGCTCCCTCCTTCTGCCTTTTCCTTTCTGAGGGTGTTGATGTTGGATCAAGAAACACTTCTGATCAGCTTGTAATAAATGAAGCACAGTATTTTAGCTCCAAGAAACTTTGGAGAGACTCATGCAAGGCTAGAATTTGGCTTTTATTCTGAAAGCCAGGCTGCAGAAAAAACCCCTTTGAGATCACTTTGCTATTACCTAGGTTACTTCTTCCCACCCTTTGGCAGGAGGCTACAGCGCCAGAAAGTGTCAATTTACTCTCACTATTGGGCCAAGAATATCGCTGGTACAAATTTATTACTTTTAATAGGGTTGGGCCTTTAATTCCTAGTGCATACTTGTGAAGAATTTTGGCTTGTCACTGAGGAGTAGGAATTATTTTCCTCTCTACAGGTAGAGGCAGGTCTCCCTTTGGCTGAGGACTCTGCACATCCCGAGAGCAGCATTACTGCAGTGCTCCCATAAAGGGGATTTGAAAAGCCCATGCGCACCTGCCTGTGCTGAAAGCCAGAAGCAGAATGGTTGTTTAGCACACAGGGGTGGTTTTTTTTCTTATTTCTTCCCCTTTTTATTGCTCTGCTACTAGTTGAAGTGCTACTGGGAGATCAAATCTGCTCCCGGTCCCTTGGGGAATTAAACAATGGAGTAAAGGGCTCCTATAATGAAGACAGGGCACATTTGCCATCAAAGTCCCTAACAGCTGAAGCTGGGACTAAGGTTTCACGTCAGATTTTATGGCTTCTTCCCATTTGTGAAGGGATCTGGTTTAAGTGCCCATCAGGCTTGGATGGCTGGGGTTTCTGCCATGCTTCTATGCACACAGTGCTGATATTCTCACTGCTGTAGGAGCTGCTGCTGGTGGCTCACAGTCAGTGATCAGGCAAGTGGCCACCAATGATGGCAGCCCATTAAACATTATTCTGAGAGAGGCTTGCTGGCAACTGGAAGGGATCTGCCTCCTGCTTTCCAGCTAACTCAGTGTCTGTAGGACAAATCTGGGCTGGACATAGATCTTTTCAGATCACAAAAACATCTGCCCTACATGCAGCAAAAATCAGTCTGAATGAAAGCAAAGAGCAGAGATGAGCACGGGCCAAAAATCCCCCAGCCTGCTGATGTGTCACCTGCCACTCACTGCAGTGTTCCCAGCAGTGCAGCCTGCGAGAGGGAAAGGCATGGCTCTGACCAATGCCCTTCTGCAGCACTAAGGGCACAGCCAGGCTGACAAGGTCAGCAGCTCTGCTCGTGGATCTAAGATAAAGCCCCAAAGCACAAACAAAATTTGTAAAGTCAGGAGAAAGAAGGAATTTTGTTCCAGTTTTTCACATTACTGAAAGGTGAACAAGAGAAGCCATCGCTTTTCTTCTGCAAGGAACAAAACCCAGACTCTGTGATCAAAAATCTTCTTTGAATTTTAGATAATAGGTGCCCCAGTCTCATCAGATCTACAAAAGGAGGATCTGTGACACTTGGAAAAGCCGAAGTAATAACATATGGAGAATGAAAAATGATGAAAATTCAAATGTCCACCTCTGCCTCCCTATCAAACTCCTCTGGACGCAGTCATTATGGAACTTTTGTGGGTTAAGTGTAATAAAAAGGGTCTCTATTCTTACAGAAGCACATGATACTTACAGAGGTCCTCTCCTCCCAGAACGAGAGCTTGGCAGATCTCTTCCATTCTTTACAAAACCATTTCTGCTTTTTATGTCTTTGTGTGTCTCATGATGTTGTGTGCATATCTGAGAGTCTGCACAGACAATCAACAAACCATTCCCTTGAGACCCTCATTTCATGGATACTGCATGAACTTGTCTCCAGCTGCACAGGTTAAATAGCTAGTTACTGCCTACAGGAAGCTTTTCCTTTAAGTGCCTTTTTTCTCTTTCTGAAGAAGAGAAAGATAACTGCATTCACATCCCAGCTTTATGATACAATCCCAGATTAATGGTAATAATATGCAAAATCCTTCCTATTTTACAGATAGCCACATGCACTTCACTGTTGTAGCAGTGAGAGATGCTGCTCAGCATGCAAGGGAGATTCAGTGCCTGTGCCTGGACAACCTGTTTGTCCTAACACACTGCCACTTGGACTTTGAATAAAGTTGATTAAAATAATTATGAGCTGCCATAAGAAAATGATTTTATTTTCTGGTTCATCAGATGCAAGATTCTAAAACCATGGTGATGGATGGTGATAACAGAACTTCCATGACTTCGGTGAATGCAGGGATCTGGTGTAAGGGACTCAATCTCTGCCCCACAGGGGAAAGGCAGGCAGTACTCAGTTGTTGAATGTGCATGGCCTCCCAGGCTGACCTCAGCACATGCTGCTGCCTGCCCCATTGAGGCTCAGGGAGGACACAGGGAGAGTTAAAGTTATTACAGTGTATTTGTGTGCGAGTTAGAGGACAAAACCACAAATGTGAAGCAAGATCACAGAATAAAGATCATAGAATAATTTGCTAGTGATTCTTTTTTCCGTGTTGCTATACAATATCAGAACTAGACCACAATTTTCTACCCTATATTCTCTGAAAATTCCTCACTGCATTTCTTGTTTTCATAGTTTATCCCTAATGGAAAGGACTTCTAGAACTGTAACTTGGAAAGGAGTGAACATCCTTTACAAAGTGAACTGCCTTTCAAAACTGACCTTGTCTTTGTACATTTAGAATAATAATGTCTCTTTCTCAAAATCTAAGGTTGGGTGCCCCAGGCCTTCCTGTGGGAAGGTGCAGCGCTGTATGACGTGAGGCACATTGGGCTCAGCTTATGGGATGGTACAAAGCTGGACAGACAACAGAAATAGCACAAACAACTTTCATCCTAGAAAACTCCACTTCTTCTGTTGCTCTTAACAGAAGACTGAATATGTCATCGTGGTCTTCATTAACCAAGGAAACACAAAGATCTCCCCAGCACCCTTCAGCATTGAACTTCCTCTTTAAGCTATCAGACTTCTTTGTTTAAAGGAACCAATTGAGCACAAGAGTCAATATATGGCGCCTTATCTACAGCCCCAATTAGGAAGAGGGGATAAAGATCAGCTCTGAGTTGAGATAAGGGTAATAAACCTGATAGCTGACAGCAGCAAAGGGTAGCAGGGCTGCCATGCTAACTTCTGCAATGTTAGTTCTGTAAAAGTTTCTAACATATTAATGATCACAGTCAAACCCGCTCATGCCCTGAACGCTGGTCAACATGAACTAAACTCTGCTGTTAGCCCAGCAAAGGCAAGGCAGGTCTCTCTTTCCCCTTTTTATTTCTAAGCAGATTTCTGTTTTTCAACAGAACATGAACAAAAATGAACAGAGCAACACACTTCATCCTCTGCTATTTTTAGCCCCATTTGAAGTGAGGGGTAACAGGAACCTACTGTCCTCATGAGACTTCTAACCCACTCTGAGGACTCAGAGAAGGGGGACAAGTCAGATAAGTTTAGCATTTATTATGATTATTTCCAGCCTTTTGCTCTGTATCGCAAATAATTTACTTCTCTCCAAGTGATCACAGTTAAAGGATTTTAGCATTGTTGTGTAAGTCAGTACGGCTTGTTTGCTAAAAATACAGCAGTTATTGTCTTCACTCGCTTTTCTTTAAGCAGTTCTGAGGTATTTAGACAAGGATCTAAACTCAAACTTTGGAACAGGAGGTAGATTATGTGAAATGTAGCATGCTGGAAAACCCATGGTAGTTAAGTGGTTGCCTTGGAGACACATGCTCAGAAGATAAAGGAGCTTAAAGCTAGAAAGTTCATGGAAGTTATATAATGAATTGTTTTCATCTGAGTCTTTTGCCTCTGTGCGTATGTGCGTGTGTCGTTTGCTGCTGGAACAGGAGGAACTGCTCCAAGATGTGACCTCCACTCTGACACCAGACAGATTTTTCATTATTTTCAAAGAGCAAACAAAACAATTTTTCTTAAAAGTGGACACCAGAACCTGCAGCAGCCTCAGGACAGACCGACCACCTCCCTGGGTCAGCTCACCGGGGAAAACAGCTTGGAATCTTTCCCACGCAGCAAACTACTGATGGGACAATCCACAAGAGCTCTGGAGAACGGGAGACATAAAACTGCAAACCTGAGCTGGCCATGCCTGCAAGGCTGGGCCAGAAATCCCTTTGGAATTTCTGGAACTACCAGATTTTTGGAACTGCCCAGCCTGTCATGGTTGTTTCTGCAGAAGCTACTGGATGCATCTTTGCCGAGGGAGAGAATTAGCAACGAGTGATATTGTTATGGCTCTGTAGCTCAACCGAAGAGGAAAAGCTCTGGCTTTACTAAAAGAAAATTAGTATTTAAGAGTATCTTCAATGTACAGATGGTTCTTTATCGAAATACAAGGTCATAGCTCCTTGTTCCAAAGCCACGGAGACGTGTTATGAAGTCAGTAGATAATGACATGAACACAGGACAGACATTGAAAATGAGTGTATCCTTCAATACCTGTGACATCATACTGCATCATTTCTTTCTTCTCCCTTTTCACTGTGGAGGATCGATCAGTCAAGAACAGGAACAAAATGGATCCTACCAGACAAGAAGAGGAAGAAGCTGAAGGTCTGGGAGGCTTCACTCTTGGCTGGGCCTAGAGTGCTCTGCCAGACATAAAGGGCATCAGCAATGAAAACACATTGAGACATCCCTATGGTATGCCTTCTTTCCACTGCCAGCTTTAAAAATGACACTGATGTAATGATGTGGGCAGTCATGGCAGGGGGTGTAAGGCTCAGTTGATGTTGTGGGTTGAATTTCTTTGATGAAAATTGCTCTGATTATTATTATGGCTGGGAAAATTAGGTCTGGAGGAGAAGCACATTTGTCTAAAAAGTGGGCTTTGAATCTTACAAAAAAGGTATGATTTGTGGAAGCTCACAGCCTAAGGCCACTTGGTGCTTCTGAAAGGATCCAGAAAGCAAGAGGATTGAGAATGAGACCTGGCAATCTTACATTCCAAGCGTCTAGAGAGATGAGCTAGACTAGATGCAGTGGACATCCAGAATCTGTCCCAAGAAAGCAAGTTCTGCAAGTAATTTTGTTTCTTTCATCAAATGTATATAGCAAGAATGTCCCTTCCTGCTGTGACCTAGCTTTCTACCAGATTTCATAGTGAATGTGTTTGGAAGCTTCCACACTTGACGCTTGGTTACCCATTTCATTTCATAAAGTGAAGAATAGTTCCAAAGGTAAAAAAAATATGATTGCCAGGCCCTGATGGAGCTACACAGTCACAGGCAATTAGTGCCATCATTTCTTCCTGCACTGTGGAAATGCTGTCTCTTTAGTGCCAGATGGGTACATCCCAGGAGGAACAATTCCTACAGGGGCTCACTAGTTTGCTGACCTGTTCCTACCGACCACCTTTCATGAGTCATTTTTAAATGACTCATGAAATAGGCAGATCTAATCTGAGGAGTAACCCTGACTGAATCTGGACTGTCCTACTCACTGTGTTCAACCATCTCCAGGAAGTTTTTTTCTTGACAATGTTGTGCCTTGCAACAGGCTTATCTCAGAGCACTGGCTATGCTCTGGACCATGGCACGCTCTTGTCTGTAAATAGATGTGAGGAAGCAAAGAATTGCGAGGCAGGAAATAGCCACTTGGCCCAATGAGCCTGGCCCTTTAAGTTTATCTCAAATGCACCTCCTTGCTTTGTCTTTGCATCTGCAAATCTCCTTCTCCTCATAAAAATGTCTAGCTGTCTTTTAAACCCATTCAAAGTATTTGCTTAAATGACCTAACTTGGCAGCAACTCGTCAGTGTTTGGGCTGGCCTGAGTGACTTAATGCTACTAGAATCCCCTGTTTATTTTTCACGTTGCCTGCAATCCTGCCATGCTGGGCTGGGCTGTAGCAGATAAACAAGTCCTGCTCAGCCCACAGGAACCATCCACAGAAAACCCAGGGCTGCCAGAAGTGGCAGTGCTGACTCAACATTCAAAACCCTTCCCATGAAGTATCTCTGGACCCTGCTCCCTGGAGCTTGGGTAATGGTGCCTGTGGAAGAGCCATCTCTAAGTGGACTTCAGAATTGGCTTTAATGTGTTTTCAAGGTCAGATGGGGAGAGTTTCTGCCACCATCTTAATTTCTGTTTGCTAAGCACATTGAGGAATCTACTTCTAATTTGGCTGGTAGCTGATTTTAAACAGAGTTACAGTTAAATAGTAAAGATTTTGTGATGATTAGCTGGCTTTTGTGCTCCTTATAATTTTCCTTAAGAGAAACATCCACCTGCTTGTTCTAACCTTAAACTAGCATGGCCATTTGGCTCATTTACCATGGTTCCTTCCTCCCTGGTGAAACATCAGCTTCACACATCTGCTCAGTCCTAATGTAACTCTGCCTC
Source organism: Psilopsiagon aurifrons (assembly GCA_025447955.1). Taxonomy (NCBI): domain Eukaryota; kingdom Metazoa; phylum Chordata; class Aves; order Psittaciformes; family Psittacidae; genus Psilopsiagon; species Psilopsiagon aurifrons. The sequence continues at coordinate 52,596 of JAOEHY010032007.1, forward strand.
CCACTGGAGTTTACAGTGGAAAATTCGTTTTCCTATATCTTCTCTTGGATTGCTCTTATTGATGCTGCTGAACACACACTATGCCAAGAGGGCTGTAATCACATTTTGCTAGCTACCTGTCCTGCATCCCGGGGTTAAAACTTCATCAGAAGATGTGGAACTTCATCCCTATGCACCACTACCTGAGTACCAATGGTTGTATATAACGTGTAAGGCCTTAAAGTCACTAAAATAAATACTTCAACATCCAGCCTTTTGTCTTTTGTGACAATTCATCTTCTTCACCACACTGTGAACAGCAGCCCTGTTCTCCTCTATTAGCTGCCTGAGAGTCAGCTGAACTGCAGCAGGAGGGAGATGGGAATGAAAACCTACAACCATAACCTCTCCACATACTCTACATTCTTAAGTTACAAAATAATCCTGCATGTTCTTATAAATGTGGCCTCACTAAGGCAAAGTGATCACTGATACGAAAACTTATCTGGAATATTAGAATCTCTTCAGTTCTGGTTATTTCAAGATCCTGTAAATGGCTGGCACATGGAAAATTCCCTTTGCTGCTGATAGAAATCCCATTCTCATAAACACTCGAAAAAGCTATTATTCCAGTTTTGCAAATAAGAAGACATTTAAAGCATGTAGAAACAGAATCAGTTTTTAATGAGTCTTTTTGACCCCTCTAATTACTTTTTGTAGCATTTTAAATGACAGGGTTCTTGTTGCAGGGTTCAACAATCACTGAAAGACTATTGCTATTTGAGGTTTTTTGTTTCATATATTTTGAGCATTGCTGATGTATTTTACGTCTGCTGTTGCTATCCATCTACAAGCATGTGCCAATCTGTTTTTTCATCTTGTTCTTAGTTGCACCCATGCTTTGTGAGAGAGGTGACCAGACCCTGCTCTCTCTGGAAAGCTTAGCTCTAGCTCATTTCATTTGATCTATATTAAGACTTGCTTTCCATTTTCCCATTTGACTCCTCTTATTGGGAAAGGTCCCTGTATGTACTAGGTTGTGCTCACTAAAGCTACTTCATCATCAGTCTGTGTACAGAATATTGTGTATTCAGAGAGATGCCCGCAATGCTGCAAAGCACATTTTCCTGTTGAAGAGTAAATCCCAATCTGTGAAAGCCTGGATGAGTATTTGCCATAGCCTTAAGCCATTTCGCAGAAACTGCCTTTTATTTCATCCTACATTTGGATTCCACATTCACTTGGCCCAGCCTTTTCCTCAGCTAAATCTCCCTCAACAGGTTGATACCAACTAATGCTACATCAAAGAAAGTCTAAACCTCATTTAACTGTTCACAGGGGGATATGAAGGTTCTCAAGAAGACGAACAATACATAGCAGCTAGTCCTAAGAATCCCTGTGCACGGCCATGAGCTTGCACAGCCTCACCCTCCCCACACATCTTTCCCACAGTTGGAGAGCTGCAGCTGGTGCCACCCTTCCTACACAGCCCAGTTATCTCAGGATGCGTTTGTGGCTGCTCCCTGGTGTGCAGCTGTAGCTGCTAAGCCAACGGGCACCCAACTGAGGCTCCTACACTCATTTAGCTCATTAGACTCAGACAGCTGTAGATTACACAGAGAACAACAGACAGACAAACCTACTAGGGAAAACTGAAGAGAAGGCCCCAAGGATGGCTGTGTTGTAGTATTGCTTCTCCTGTTTCCACACCACCATTTTTGGCTTGCTCCTCTGTGTCCAAGTATTTCCACACAGAAATCCGATCTGCACATTTGGGTTCAAAACAGGCCAAGTTCCTGCTATAGCACTGCATGTGTTTGGCATCCAGATCTGCATGGGAAGGAAGCTGCCTTCCACAGCAGGAGATCTGAATACCTCTAGTGGATTTAAATATCTTGGCCTTTGTCATGGAGACCTGACTGTAGCTTCACATCCTGCACAACCCAACTGCGACAGGCTCCCCAAAAGCAAGGGAGGGGCTGGGAGAAAGCAAAGAAGGGAATAGCCTTTATAGAAGAGCTGGAAAATAAGAAAGGCAGAGTGTGCCTGGTTGGTACATGGTTTTTCTACTCATGATGGCAGATAAATTACTTCCCTCCCTCATGTCCCCATAGCAGGTGTGTACAAAGCAGCTGCTCTTTGGGCTCTATTGCCCGTAATGGCACATGTACGTTCTACCTACACCCCTGTCACAGCTGTTATGAAATAAATCTCTTAACCCACTGGAAGGTGGATTCCTCCATCATGTCATGGGGAGAGGTATTTTCATGGGGAGAGGAATGAGAGGATGGGAGGCAACAGGGCTTTGCAGCAGGCAACGTTCAGAGCAAGTCACAATCCTGCCTCATCATCCAGATGTTTCTAGAGACACCAAACCAGTACATACCAAACTCAGAGCTTCTCATTCCCACCAGACGGGCACTGCATGAGGAAAAGATATGTTCAGTGTTTAATCTCATTTATTCCTTAGCAACCAAAAGCTCCCTGTATTTTCCCATCTTGGGGGCTTATGTGTGATCCCCCTTCAGTGACATTCTCCTACCATGAATGATTAAGGAACACAAATCTTTAAAAATTGCCAGATCCCATTTCTCTTCCCAAATACAGCCCTAGAGGGAGAGGTAAGCCCAGGCGGCCAAGGGATTTTAGTTAATGATCCCTTTGTATGGGGCCAAGAAGCAGTGCTAGGAAAAGGAGATCTAGGGCTATTTCTTGCCTCCATGCCCGTGCTTTGCAGACATATATAAAACATTTTCCATGTTTTACCTGGCTGCGTGTGTTCACTAGAAAAGCCCGCTGGGCTTTTGCCCTGGGATGTATTGCACAGCAGGATGTCAGGTCTTAGAAGATATGTTCAGCACTGGCCAGTGCTAATAGGAAGAGAGGATTAACATCGTAATTGCTGGGTGTAGCTGTGCCAGCAGTGACATCCTAGCAAAGACAAGGGGCAACTACCTCAAGGTGGAATCAAATATAAGGCTAGTTTGAACAGGCTCCTCCTGAGAGACCTGCCTGTTTCATTGTCTTCCTATTTTGGCAACGAATGGAAATTTGCCTCTCATTCATTAGTAACATACTTTTATCCTAATGAGGGCAAAGTGTGGAGAGTTAACAGTTTAGCAAGATCAGTGCTGTGCAGGACTTTCCTTACCTAACAGCTCTCAAGAAGAGATTTGAGTGGATTACTTAATTTACCTGTAATATTTTCCTTCCTGCACAGGGCTGAAGGTACCTATTTAGACTTATAACTCTGGCCAACTCGGTGATCAGTCCACTACAAATAATACAGATGAGATTCACTGTCTCATGATCTGGGACGAGGAGGTGGGATTACAAGCCATGAGGCAGGAGAAAACAGCCATGGAACATGGAATGTCCTTACAAGTGCTGCTTGACCTTAAAGTCTGCAGGCTTAGGGAAAGGAGAGCGCAACCAGCAGCTGGAATTCAACTGCTCCAGCAGGAAATGCAAACAAATGAACAGACTAACTGAAATATACCTTTCCTGATCTCTCTGAATCAATAGCATGCTGTTTACAGTAGTGTATAATAATATTGAATCAACATTTGCATGGACAATTTCTATTCCGCAACACAAGATAACTTTCCAATAACTTCTTTTTTTTTAGAGATACAAAAACATTTACTTTAATGATAATGAAAATAAAGTCAGTAAAATCCCTTTGTCCTGTCGTTTCAATCAGATAAACTATATCTACCAACTGTTAGAAGGAGGATTAACTTGGGTTGACATTTTTTTTTAATGTACTATGAGAAAAGCCCTGGGGCCAAAACATTTACAGGCCAGGTTTTAGTGTGTGTTGATCTAATAGTTTCTCTGAAGAAAATGTCTTTAGACCTGGCAGGTGTGTATTGGTTTTCATTACTTCAAGTGTCTACTAGCAAAGTTTTAATTAACGGGGCTGTACACAAAATATTTCCAGTGTTGCAAGAGTGAGGAAGGCAGAAGCAGGACTCCCGGGTTCTCTTGCCAGTTGCTGACAGGTCATGGTAGATAGGACAGCGGTCGTCTTGCCTGACTAGCCCATGGCACTTCAGTTGGTGGGACACGATCGCCTCTGATACCCAAGTGCTCCACTGATTTATCATTTGCAAGACCTCAGTCCTGCTCTGTAGGTACTGCAGAAACTGTCTCTGCTATGGACCAAAGGGAAATACAGGTGCAAGGAGATGGGCAGACTTGGCTGAAGTCACATAGCAGGTCTGGGACAGACCCAGGGACAGGCTTACCGGTGCCCTAACCATCCTGAGCTGGCTGTTCACCTCTCCCCATTCCTCTTGGGGAGATGCCCACTTTTGAGGTCTGTGGTAGAACAGGGAACAAGCTCAGCAAGCTGCTTGCCTACTGCAAACATAACAGGAGAAAACACTGCTTTGAGTTTGCTTTGCCTTTTATCAGAGACGTTAGACCACAAGAGATAAGGTTATTAGCAAAAACATAATGCTGGTGCTCCAGTCAGATAGTGGAGGAGATAGACAGCTTATCTTATCAGCTCTTTTATGAAGGCTACCTCACTGTTACTATAATTTTCTGATAATATTATATACAGAATTGATAGCATTTTCTTTTTCCTGGGCAGGTTCTTTTCACTTGCCCTTTTCTAAACCTGTTGAGGTTTTTTTCCTCTTTCAGTGAGCAAATATTCCCTCTGAAGTCCTCAGTTTGGTTGCTCCATTTTCTCTCTTTTAGAACCACTTAATCCCAGTTTCAGCTTGTTATGACTGTAATTTATTATAGTCCTTCAGTTGTCTCTCTTTCAAAAGAGATGCTGGTCTAAGCAATAGGTTTTCAACTGTGACAGCAGCAAATGGAATAATTTGCACTTCATCCAAAACTCCATTCTTTATCTGATAAGCGTTTATTTAACATGGATCATGTAGTCTTTATGTGTACTTGTGAAAGACCAACTTCATGATTTAATTCCTGTGTATTTCCACCGGATGATTCCCTCAGGAGAGGATAGGAGGGTGTGCTCCTGCTCTGCAAATACATGGCTAGACAAAGCTCTCCTTCCCTTGCCATTTCTGTGATGTCTCAGAGAACTGGATAGAGAGCTGGGCCTGGAGTCCAGGACTGTGCAAGCCCAGCTGCTAGGCAGCCTGACTACGATTTCCTCTGTGTCCAGAGATCCACATGCCTTCTGTGTGTAGAATGGTTCTCTCAGATTCTTTCTTATCAGTATCTCTGTTCTTGAATGCCCTCACTTTTTCTTCTGCAAATATCCCCAGTCCCAGCTCAGAGCTGTGCTGCTTGCTTCCTGTGACACTGGACTATGATTCCTCTATGCAAGGTGCCCTGTTTAAGCCAGAACCACATCACGCTGTACTTTGTCTCTCTGCAGGACTCTGACGTTTAACCAGAAGTTTGCTTTTATTAAATTACATAAAATTAAAAGCATCAGTGAGCATCAAAAACCTCTCTGGTGACCTGCTTGCAAAGGCAAGCTCCTGGAAAAGTCCCTGCTCTAGGGCTCTAGGGTTTTTTTAATGACATTAGGGTTCAAGACTTTGAGAATGTAAAAGACCTTTATGCAAACAAAAATTAGGCTCTAAATTATGAAGTGCTGATCCTGTACCACTAAAATTAGTGAGAGATTAGTCACTACTTTCAAAGGGCATAGGGTCAGTCTCTACCAGAAAAACACAGTCACCCTCTATTTATTGTGCACATTTTCATGGGACAGCTTTGAGATGCAGTGAGGGTCTCAATATGGCCAAATTAAATGGTATGTAGAGCCCCTGCTTTAGAGCCATCTGTATTCTTATCGTGCCATGCACGTCAAGCTGAAAATTTGGGTTGTTACCATGCAGATTATTACTAATTTCATACATATGATTTTGAAAGAGATCACTTTACAGGGCCTTTGCACAGGGATTACTCACAATCCTCCTTGAGGGGGGATCTCAAAAGTTTTTTCTCAGTATGATAGATTGATTTTTCTTTTGGCCATTCCAAATGATTAAAGCAGAGATCTTGACAGGTCCTCCTAGGAAGGGTCAAGTCCTGCTCCTGGAAAGACAGGAGTTGGCATCTGGTAGTCTGAAACTGGGAAAGGCATTTTCAAATCCAAACACTTGGCCATGGCATTAATTGAAACTGTCTGGATGGGACTGTGTTTGTCTGCCTGTGTGGTTCTCATATGCACTATTTCCAGGAGTTGTCCTTCATAGAACAACATAAATCTCTGAGTGATGCTCTTTGGCTGCTCTCAGAGTACCTCAGCCAGAGCAGGACATGTTGTCTTAAATCATTTTTAATTTCTTCCCTTCCACGGTGTATAACGCCTTGTGTACACTACTCTGCCAGTCTGATCTCTGACTTAAAACCTGGCAAGAGGCTGAGTCGCTGTGCTCAAGAGGCAACTAACAGCATGGTACACTGCTGTATTTTCCTGAATTTTCATCAGTGTATGCTCTCATGATTTCTTCCCTGGGATATGCAGATACATCAGGGAGCATGTGTGAGTTCTGTACCTGTGGCAAACCAGACATTAACTGAAAACTGTAGAACAACTGTTTCTTCCTGAGCAACTGAGTTTCTCACTTATAAACCAAGAAAGGTGCAGGCCTTCCCCAGGAGCAGAGCTCCTGGGGAAGTTCAAAGGCTGGCGGTGCCCAACCACTGTGCTGTGCCATCCAGCCTGCTTCCTTCTTCAGTCCAGAAATACCACACGGTCCCCAAAAGCTTGACTTTGTCAGTGGATGTGGTTTCTCCATAAAGATTGGCTTGTTTGTGATGCTGTAATACTGAATCAATTTGGCTGTTTCAAATGAAGCTCCCATTTATAAATGACTTCTAAAGAGAGTGCAAATAACTTAAACCCATGAATTTTATACATATAAATGAGATATATTATGAGTAGTTATGACCAGATGAGATGAAGCTGTCACAGAGTGTTTTGGAGGACCTTTTTGATGCTATACTAATTGCTAACAATCAACTGCCCTATGTGTACTTTAGTCACAATTTACATTGAATGTGTAAGTGGAAAACACAGCCAGATTTTCTTTTTGGTGATTGTACTGCAGTTTGAGGAATTCTCTGTTCTAACTTGCTTGCCTCAAAGACCACAAGACACACAAGTAGAAGCAGTAGCTCTGACCCATTTCACTTTCACAGCCAAAATCACAACCATGAAGCAAATGAACTCTGACACAACGAGCAGTTTGGGGGCCTTTTTCAGCCACTGCCAAAAGTCCAGGCAACCTGGAACACATAGTTCAAAATAGACTTACTAACATTTACAGACAGGTCTGAGACATTCATTCATTTCCTGGTTTGAAGTGTAAGAAGACTTCGCAGGGGACATCTGAAGTCAAATGTGAGTCCTTTAGTTGTTAAATAAGGTCAGAAGTACTTATTTACCTGATAGTGATGCAACACAACAATTTCTTAACACAAACTGAACTCCAAATCCCTTTTCACTAAACAAAACAGTGGGACTGGGAAGCAGAGCAGCACTGCTTGTGGAAGAGGAGCCCAGCAGTAATGAGTGCTCAGGTACACCAGCTGCCTGCCCTGTGGGGCAAAGAAACTGTAAGTCATGGTGTGAAAACACACCATACAAACCCTGTGGTCCAGCCTGTGGTATTTTGGTCTCCAGTGAAAGCAGAATCATTTTGACTCAGCTGCAGAAGCACTTAGGAGTTGTGTGGGAGTCCCCCAGAACACATAACAAATCATGGAGTAACAAAGGGAATTAAAAGGTGGTAATATGATACACGATTTAAGAACGTGGATTAAATATCAAATTAAGCCTTACTCCTCATTCAGCCTACAGTCAGTCCCTTCTCTGCCATAATATGGCACCAGGGGCCAAATTCTGCTCCTATATTAATGGGAATGAGGAGGAACTGTAACGGAGTTATGTCAGAACAAGCCTGGGATGGTGAGAGGAGCCTGAAGCCAGGGCAGCAATGTGGTCAGGGCATGCCCAGGAGGGAATGGGATGAGCAGCTCTCCTGACACAGTTGTCAGTGTAGGCAGACAGGCCCTAATTGGGCTGATCTGATTACTTTTTCCAAAAGCTTTGAACTTTGCACAGGATGCCTTGGGCCTGCGGGAGCCGATGCTCTGGTGGGGAATTAGCACAATGGCTGGGCTGACCTCCCACCACCCCCAGAACTGAATTTCACTATCTAACAGGCAATGGTGGTGATGAATGACTGACAGGTGTGATCAGCTGATGGGAATGGCTGGGGATGGTACACATACACTGCAATTTTGCCAGACCGTAATGTATTCTGCAGTAGGCAAAGGATAAAGCTCATAAAACATTTGTTTTAAGTCTTAAAATATCAAATTCCTCATAACTATGGGCTTCCTAAAACTGGCTCTGGTAATTACAAGTGTTGAGCCATGAATAATTTCATGCTAGGAGGTGCATTAATTTTAAACTCCTCCTGCCTCCCCCAGACATTGTGAAAGCACATTACCAGTGAGGACAAGTTTATGATCTTATCCAGGACAACTGGTGCAATAATATGAAATGAAAACCAAGACAAAAATGTCATTGTCTGCGCACTCTGTACAAAGGGATCCTGCAGAAAGCTCCTTTTGCAGCCTGAGACCAGGAGGAGCACTCCGAAGGTGCGAGCAAGATTTATGGAGCCTTTCCAAGCACATGGCTCAAACCCTGCCAGATCCGGCTGTCGGCAGCCTAGTGTCTAGGGACTGTTTCAAGGAACAGGGAGGAGTTTTGACACTGTTGTCCCAATGATGGTTAGCATTTAACCATACTGTCACAAAAAATACACTGCGACCTGGGAGTAGGTTGATCCACACATCATGGTTGGTCCCAGAAGAATTACCCTGCAGTCTGAGGTACTCTGGTATATAATCTCACTGTCGTTAAGTTCAAGGCAGTGCCATGAGGATCTATTTGGCAAGTTCTCCCTGTTTAACATCTGCATGTTTCAGTCTGTTCACATTTACGGCAGCAACCCCATAGTTTCACAGCTCACGCAGAACTTACACCTCAGTCAGAGAGGAAACAGGCAAGTCTCGCTGGAGGAAAGATCTGAGATTTCTATCTTGGGCAGGGCACCCCACAGAGTATTTACCATTCAGGCTGTGTCAGAAGCTGCACTGTCAACACCATTCTCAAGAAGGATGTATAATACAGATGTAAAACACCAATTATCCCACTACAGATCAGGTACAGTTAAATAATGGCAAGGGTGTGATGCTTAACATTGAACAAATTAGGCGTGATATTCTCTCGCTAAGGTTCTCAGATGCCCCTGTGGTAGCTCTCCCTCACCTTGTACTACATCAGACTGTGTGTGCTGTTGCAGCAATGCATGGTTGCGAAGTAAAGAATTGCCTTGACATAGCATTTAGAAGCTTTGGGGTTTGCTTCATAGCCTTGGTGCTAACATGCTGACAATGTCATTCTCAGTTGCTTCTCAGTCCCTTTGGGCTGAGCTAAACACCTTGAGCTAAATATGCAGGCAGTCCTGGTTTATATCAAGACATGGCAATTCAGAAGTCATTAAAGTTGCTGGGCTGCACAAGGAAGAATTTAGTTTCCATGTCTTATCTATGACCCTGAAAAATAAAATCTTTGGGCACATTTACAACTGTGCCCTATTTGTCCTTTGTAACAGTGTAACAACACTGAAGCCAGCCAGAAGTTATTCAATTGAGATTTTTGATGCTTCCTTTTTATGTTCTAGGAAAAAAAGTATCGGTCTGCTACTATCACTGGGACAAAATTCTCCCCTGGAAATCAAAGCGCAACGAAAACTCTTTATCAGTTTCCCCATTCTCTTCAGAAAGCTGTGGTAGCAGATGCTTTAAACTCTCTTGTGGGTGAAGGGGAAAGGTTGGATTACTGAAAAAACAAGGCAGGCTTCAGAGTGTGGAGGAGGCATTAGGGACTGCTTAGGATCTCAAACCTGCAACACCTTGAACCCATCACCAGCCAGAACCGTGATGGATGGGAGAGGATAAAGGGCAGTCTAGCTGACCCATGATGCCTTCCAGTGCCCTCCAAGAAACAAGAAGAAAAGAGATTCTTATCACTCTGTGAAAGAACAGAGGGGAAAATTATCATTAAAATGCCTTCCTAATAAAACTAACAAACAGGTTTGTTTTTTTTTTTTGCTTTCAAACTCCATTCTCTTATCCCTTCCCTACAAGTTTCAAGACGGCCATGACTTGAAGAATTTTAGTCTTTGGGTGAACCTTTCCTAAGTAGAGGTCACATCCTTCTGCCTAGACTTCAGTTTTGTTAGTCTTCTTTGAAAACTGCAAGAAAATAAATAATTTGGGGTATATCTTTACAGTTATTAGTGCATAGAATCGCTGTGTAGAACTGTGCTAATACACAGAATTAATATATGCAAAAAAATTCTGTATTTGTGAATCTGAATTCACATCCCACATCACCTGATGGAGAACTGCTGATGAAACATAAATGAGTCATTTTATTTCTCTGTTTGCTTTAGGTCTGGGAATTTTGCTATCTCCTCGGTAAAGTGCTCTAGAATGATGTCAACTAGTGGAGAAGTTAGGTGTGTTATGGAAATCCAGGCAATTACAGACCTTGCAGCAAAGAATTTATTATAAAGCTGGCCACTGAAATCCTATGATTGCTTTTCCCATAGATATTTGCAGCCTGGCACTCACATCCCACTGAAACCTGTCCATTTTCCCTTCCAACTCTTCCACACCCAGCTTTTCCTTTGCCTCTACCCAGCATCACCCTGCACTCCCAGAAGCCAACTGCCTCGTTGTGCTCCAAATGGCTCCCAGACTCTCCTGTTTGTAGCTCTCACGGGAGAACAGAGTTCTCTCTCTCTCTTCCCTGTTCCCACAACCCATCCTTCTTAACCTCTCCCTCTCTGCTCCCAGGGCACTGTCCCTCTCAATTTCCTTAGGCAGTCTTTGAACTGAGTACAAATAAGTTCAAAAGCCAAAGAGCGGGAATTTCTATGGACTTGCGAGTGCATTATAAGCTGGTATCTGTGGTTCTCTAACATCTGGCACTCTGTAATCCAAAGTCTTATGAAGCATTCTGGCTCAAATTCCGCCTGTGCAATAGGTTGCAGATTAGGCAGACACCATAACTCCATGAAAAACAAGCTCTAGGAACTGAACCCCGAACCCAAGAAATTCACTCTCCAGCTGTCCTACTCTTTGGTCATATATTAAACACTTTAAAACATTTCAGGTTTCGGTTCTTTGAAACCAACCCTTCACCTCTATATTGGTTTTAGGTTGTTACCATCATGCTAATCCCAATAAACCTTTGGAATTTGTTCTGCGAGTCAGTGACTGTGTACAAGGTGACTGGTGGGAGAAACCAGGACAGATAAATTAATTCATAACAAAGGAAATCCTCACTGCTCTGCAGCTGAGCTACCATTTGTGAAGGTGTCCTCAAACTCTTAATACAAGCACCAAAGCCTCTTCCTTAGCCACTGCCACCATCATGCTGCCCAGGCTCTCTCTTTTGTGTTGCCTGGGCACTGTCCCTCTCAATTTTATTAGGCAGCCTTTGAACTGAGTACAAGTATTGCCTGAAACAGATCTTAACCTGGTGGGAAATCAGAGCTCTTCCTCCTAGAAATCCCACCTAATTCTAAAGGAAAAAATGAACAAATCCACCTTTGCTAAACACACTCATACCTAGGAACTAGGTGGAACCTTCTCTCTGCTTCTGTCTCAGAACTGACATGCAACTCTGACCAAGCAATCTCTACTCTTTCGAATTGCAAAGCTCTTCCCCCTCATCCTGCTAATCCTTCTCCTTCCTTTCCACACTCTTCAAACCAAGGTTCAAGGGGTACTTGTAAAGAAAAAAAACAGTCTTGCTACACAGCTGCTCCATGGGAGCACAGTCCTACGCCCCTGGCAGCACTGCTATGCCTGTGCATCTCTCAGCCAGCCAAAAACATTTGCAGAGCTCCTGGGAATCTTTAGGAGTCAGATCTACCCAGAGGTGTCGTGATATTGCAAATGTACTTTTGCATAATGATGCTATGGTGGTCTTGCCTGTAGACCGCTTTTACATAATTATCTTCCTGGTGGTCTTATGGGCTGTTAGGACAAGGCTGCAAAGCTGAGTGGATCTCAGATCACTCCGTTCAGTGTCCAGCTACAGGACACCTTACAGGTTTGGGAGTTCTGGATAACTAGAATGAAGAAGTAGCACATGGCAATCTGTGTGGTACAACCCAACAGCCTACCCACATGCTCCGCAACAGACAGCTGGGGGCTAAAATGCACCCAAGTCTCTTTCCCTCTTCCCTGAAAGCTGCATGTATGAGCTGGAGCAGCAGGGCTTTAAAACTCTATTTTTATTGTATTTAAGTTAATATACTTGGGTCCTGGGCATTCTGGGGAGTCAAATAAATCTCTGATCCTCTTTTGAACCCTTTGGCACTAATGTTGTCTCGAGGCCAGGAATTGCTGAACAGCCAGTGCTAAAACAGTGTCACACAGTGGGGATGTTATACAGACACTGCGACCTTTCTTTTAGCTATGGAACTGGAAGTGTTTCCCAAAAGCTGCTGTGATATGGTGTCCCAGACTTTGCCTACCGTGGGATGTCACAATAGCACCAAGGAACTGGGTTTGGATGTGAGGGGGAAAAAAAATAAATCAGGTCTCACAAATGCTGGCAAAAGACTTCTTTTAAATGTAGCTAAGCCATCAGAAAAAGGCTCTTTTGCCTTTGTGCTGTCCATCATCCAGCACCTCAGCCCAGGCATGAAAGCCCCTCTACCTGGGAGGGCTGCCCAGTGAGCCAGGGTAGAAAGGCTAACACCAGGTGTGGTTTAATGAGGTCCACCACACCACTCAGGCCTTTAGAAGAGCCTCACTGCTGAGTGCCCACATACTGAACTGCCCCAGATCACTTGTAAATCTTGGCTCTTCTCCTCCAGAGCCTGCCAAGTTCCCATGATCACCGAATGGCGGGTAGTTTGTAACCTTTCTCCATTAAGGGTTTATTCCTAATCCTGTTGGTTCCTATCTCACAATGACATAGCTTGGATCCCCCAAACATTCCAGTAATTCCTCTCTTTTGAGCCAGCAGACGTGTGCTTCCTTGGCAAGCAGGCATTCTGCATTCCTGGACTCGCTTCCCAAGCTGTCTTGCCCACTCCTCAGGAATGGCTCCCTGCAGGGACTTACTTCCTTAAGGATGAGGTGTTTTCATACCGTGGCAAGTTTCCCAATTCCTATCATCACAAGTATCACGTGCAAAGAGGAGCAGAGAAGTGCAGGTTTCTTCTCAGTTGTTTTGAGTGCCCAGATATCTCAGGATGACAAGCATGTGTTTGCAGAGAGTGTGGTCCTTTTCCAACCTGGGACACACCTGGAGGGTCACTTGAGGCCTTGGGACACACTCTGCCGAGGCATGACATACTACAGGGAGGTGAGAGCCTTTCAGAAGTGACACATTAAACTTAACTTGTGAGAGGTGCTCCCTGGTTATGGCAGAGACCAGATTCCCAGCAGTTATCAGCACTAATAAGGATGGTGCAGTCTAAGGCAGCCTCACATGCATGAGTTCAGCTGCTACAGGAGGATATCACCATTTCTAAGCATCTTTCTAGATCAGGCTTAAGTGAGAGTGCCTGAGCATTAAGCTTTTCTCCAGAGCAGTTGCCAAGGTGTATCAGGGCTGAATGCACAATCCTGTGTGTTGTGTTGTCTTCCACCTTGGTGTGTATTTACACCATCCAAAACAGCAGCACTTCACATCTCACCATCTCCTCTGGCCCTGCTGGGATCCCCCTGTGACAACCAGTGCGTAGCCTCCAATGCAAACTGACTAGTTGTCCCCAGCTGCCCAGGATGCTGGTGCTATCTTCTCACTCATGCAGCCCCTCTTCTCTCCCCAGAGAGTTGAGACCTGTGAAATTCCCTCTTGCCGTGGCTCTGGCCACCACTCTCTTATAAGCCAGAGACATTTTTACCTATACGAGATGCACACAGGTGGATACATGCTAAACACAAAATGCTGGGCTGGTTATTACAGGTCATCAGCCAATGGGCCTTGTGGTTTAATTTCTGTCTCCAAATGCTGTTAGCTGCTTGTTTTCCCATTTACTTTCCATCACTAGGCTCCCAGGTGTGCTACCAGCACTTGAATATATCTCTGTATGAATGCCAGTTTATTTAGGAAAGAAAGAAACTCCCTTCCCATTGCGGAGAGGTCCAGTATAAAGATGGAAGGTGGGCTCAGCTTCACTCCTATTCTACCAACCTAAATCTACAGAACCGTTTCAGACGGCACGGCCTTGCCCTATCCGTCCTGCACGAAGTCACTGTGTGCAGCCAGCAGCCTCCCGCACGGCTCCGGCTCCAGCTCCGTCCCCTATGCCGTGGCTGTTGCGCAGCGCAAGGAGACATCTAGTGGGGCCGGCGCGGCACGGCGCGGGCGAGCGCCGGGCGCAGCGCTTCCCCTTTCCTCCCGCGGTGCCTACGGCTCTCGCATGGGTAAACGCTGCCCGGCTCACGGGACACACGGGCTGACCCCCTCCTCTGTCCTTTGGAGTGCCGGGAAGGTCATTTGTGCAGAGCTGTTGCCAGTAGCGGGGGTTTTCCCACTCTTGCAGATCTGGTTTCAGGCCCCTTGCCATCTTCTACTGGTTCAAACACAACCTTTAATTACTTCTGTCAGAATTTTAAAGCAATTATAGAGGAAAAGCATGTAAAAAAGAATTACAATTTCCACAGTATCTCTGCTGAGGATGAACTTGGCAGCTGTGAGTACACAGTGTGCCAGATTCCCTCTCCCTGTCCAGCCCCGCTGGTCCCAAGTCTCATTCTCCAGGCACAAAAGTAAGTAGCGCTGGACCCAGCATCTTGAAGTTCAAAAGGCCAAAGCTGTTAATCCTTGCAATGCAGTGTGTAAGTGAGTGTGTTCACTGCCCACAGGAGCACCCAAAGCCCAGCAGCAGCACAGCAAAGCCGGGCAAAAGGCCAAGGGCAGGAAGATGCTCAAGTCTCCTGGCCAAAGCAGATGCTGTAAAGTCAGTGTGTTCAAGAAGCTGTCAGTGCTGTAGAGCTCAGATGACCCTGGGACAGCCTTCTGTTCTACACAGGTCCTACCTACTGTGTGGCTGGGGAGAGAGAACATTTGCTGCCGATGCTGGCTGAATGTACACCTCAGCACCACAGATTGGTCTACTCGGGCACTTTGGTTTCCTTGACTTGAAAACAAGGTATTAATATATGACATGCAAGGGATCATCTTTAAGATCCCTGGAAGAGAAGTGCTAGAGAAATACAACCTACTAAAAATGCAGTTTTCTCCTTGCCAATTCTATTCTGCTTCAAGGAAAGGGGCTTTTACAATGACAGCTGGGATGAGCTGGTTTTGACAAGTCTGAATATGCAGATTCTGATGGAAGATTTAAGTGAAACATGACTATATGGAGGACAGTGCTTTTGCCTTCCACACCGAAGTGCCTTCACCTTTCCTTGAAACAGCCAAGGCAGGGTGCACTGAAGTGTCAGGGAACCCATGCTGTATTTCAGCAGGGCACCAGCAACTCGAGGAGAGAACGTGCAATATGTTTGCTCAGACAAATTCTTCAGCATATTCTCCCACTGGGCTTCTTGCTGGAGCAGCCTGGAATTGAGCTGACTGAGCCCAGGCTGGTAAGCTCAGCTCCTGTAACTTGCTGTAGTTTTCAGGTGGTGGACTTCTCACACACTTGTTTCTTCCAAGAATTGGTTTTGTGGTTTTTTTGCAGCTACAAATTCTCTTGCTTTTGTTTTAATTTTACGCTAAGGGTGGGATTTTCCTCCAAGTTGGACTCCCACACTCCCACTTCTATAGGAGCTGCACAAAGCCACCCAGGGCCAGCCGGCTGAAAGCCCATCCTTCCCTGCTGCACGTGTAGGTCTTGGTCACAGCCAAGAGCCTGATTTACAATATGGCACTTCAAATAAAAAATTGTGCCCACTAATTCTGGGACTCAAAGCAAACCCAAGCTCTTGGGTGCATGCAGGTAAATAGCAACAAATTGGTTTTGAAAGGAACAAGGTTTGAATAGAAAATCTTTTTCTTGGAAGCTTATCTGACTCACCTGTCCAGGGACTATAGTCTGCACCTAAAGACAAGAACAAGCAAAGTGGATGCGTGCTTCCCAACTGCCCCAGTGGGCTGTGGGCAAAGCTGTGTATGTGGATTTTCCCTGTGGTGCCTTGGGGAACACTACCCAGAGTGGGGGCTTGGATGGGCTGTCCCTCATGGACCAGAGCAAAGGAGCTGGGAAGGTGCTGAGTGCACTGGTCCCGATGTGCTGTGAAAAGCTACACTGGATGCACCAGTGGGCCTCACGGCTCCACTGATGAGTGGGGGCGTGTGTGTCAGCCTCCTCACACAGAGGGGAAACCAGTCAAAGGTCTCCTGATTTCATAGCATTAGCTATGACATCTGGGGACACAACCTCCTCCAGTGGAGTTACAGCAGAAGAGAAAGGAGATTTTGCCAATATGTTAACTTTTAATTAAACCTTAATGCCTTAATTAAAGCAAGGAGAGCTTCATTAAGGACTTAGCTAAAATTTAATACTTTAATGGGACTAAAGACTTTAATTTATCACTGGGCTGAAAAAGAAAAAACAGCACAAGGGCTCACTCTGAGACGCACATCCACACACTAGCCAATTATGAAGGAATCCCAGGGTGTCAGGTTCATCAGTCAGTGTGCTGCACAAAGGGGGAATCTATTCACATTTCCATGTCACCTGCCTAAAGCGTAAGCATAGCTTGAGATCATCACATTAAAAAGTACGTGGTACCTTTGCCGCTTCCCAAATGAAACGTTCTGAGCTGATAAGGGCCTGTTTCTGGGCCAAGATGAGTCTGGAGGTGTCCTGGTCCACCTGCAGATGCCCCGGCTCTGAGCCTGCGAGCTGCCATTTCGGGGTGGTGTGTGACTGAAGATGCCCCATCACTAGCACATGGCCCACAGATCACAGAGGACCTGACAGCCCTGCCAAGCACCACTGCAGTGACAGGAATGCTGTGAGGCATTTGGCTGGCTTTGAAAGGCCAAGTTTTCATGGGGCTGAGAGCTCAGCACCTCCCATCTTCCTCAGATGGGATGTTTATCTACTTCTTGGTATTTCTTGTGGCTGGGAAATATGAGCCCAAGACACTGAATCTCACTTTCAGCTTTCCAAGTATGCTACAATTACATAGCGATGTTTGTGCCACAAATAATAGACCTTTAAGGCGCTTCTGGCTATAGCTTCTGAAAGAGTCCCCACATACACTGATCTTTCAGAGGACTAATTTCCAATCATTTGATGTCTCAAAGCTCATCATCCAGTGCACCAGTTGATGTTGCTGCCTAAAAAAGAGTCATGACTATTGACAAGCACAAAAAAATTTACCCTTTTACATTGTGTTTTTCGCTGTAGTATTTTCTGCAATGGATCTTGAAGATCTTCTGAAAGGTCAATAGGTATTATTGCAATTTTACCAGTGCAGAAGTTGAGGTATGGATGGGGCAGTAAATGACTAATCCAAGATCAGACAGTGACCTCGCAGATATTTCGAAGATGCTGCCCCACCAGGCAGTGTGCAGCTGCACTCCTTTGAAGGGGACTGGAACTTAAAAAGAGCCTTAGGTTTAGAAAACTCAGCCCTTCTCCTGGGTGTAACGTGATCCTATATGGGGCTTGGCATTTTGGCTAGACTGTCATTTCTTCAAACAGAAATCTGCCCAGCCTATGGAGAAAGGACACATATGTTTTCTATAACAAGACTGTATGTTATTTTTATATACATAATAAAGACTATAATATCTGAGAAGATTCATTACTTCATATCCATTCATATCTGCAATTCTCTGTGGAGTCACATAGGCCTAACACGTTAACTACAATGGACACATGGAGGGACAAAGCTTCATCTCTATGCAAGAAGCACTGAGCACAGCAGGGCGCAGGACCAGCAAGTCAGGATGCCAAGACCAGTCTGTTTCTCTGCCCACCTTCATCAGGAGCAGAGCAGTCCCCCAGCAACCTCAGCAATGCTTTAGGCAGATATCCACTGGCAGAGGTGAGAATGAGGCAGGGTGCAAGGGGGCAGGTAGCTCAAACACATCCACTTTGCTGGTTTGCTACAGGGACAACACTACCCAGGAACCTTCAGGAGCTCTGGGTGACTTTGCTACCCCCAGATGTGCATATCCATGGGCAAAGCAGAGACAGTGTTTGGGAGATGCAAATGTCAAAAGTTTCCTAAAAAAATGTTAGCAATTTCTCCCATAAATCAAGAAACTGTGGTGGGCTCTGCCTGCCAGCACTCCTCTCCAGGATGTGAAGAGGACTGCTCTCTAGCACACCTTGCTTGCTGAGTCTGCCTGCTCAGCCTGTGGAGGCAGCCTGGGGGTGAGGGGCTGGGGACTTGCCCTGTGCATTAGCAGCAATTATTCCAGTTTAATTCTTGCTCATCTCTGGCCCATGAAATCAAGGCCAAACTCTGGAGCATGTGTGGGGGGTGAGGAGATGGAAGCTGGGCCCAAACTGCCTTAACTGGTTCCACAGAGTTGCTGCTTTACGCAGCGAGCAAGCCAGAACAATGTCATCTCAATACCCCGTGCTAATCTGGGGGAAACTGAGCGTGACCGACTTCACGCATGACAGCCTGGAAGCCAAGCATGGGAGGTCAGCACCAGCCTCTCTCCAAGCTCCCTTACAGACAACTTGGAGAGATGAGGCACATGGACAGCCATGTCCCACCCCAGTGCCCTGTCACTGTCAGCATCCACTGCCACTGGGCTTGTTCATCATGCTAAGGCCCCAGTGCCCATGCTGACAGCCCAGCCAGACTTGCAGGTCCCAGCTACCCACCAACAAGGCAGGCTGGTGCACATTTCAGGCATGCTGTCATTAACAAATGAGGCACAGCACTTGATTAATTCCACAGGTTTCTTCCATTAGGAGCCACTACATCATTGCTACACGAGAGCCTTCCTCCCCTCAATGCTGACCTTCCTCCCACAGCTCGCCCATTTCCCTCAGCTGTGGAAGTTATTACAGACTGGTTATTTGAAAGACCTGGAAACCAGGGCAGCCGCTGCTTCCTTTCATCTCCAGCTCTGCTGCTCCTCACTCCTTGGCAGTTTGGAAGGATGGTGGAAGTAATTAATGGCTGGGGAGGGGAGGAGGAGGTGCTCCTAAGAGGGGAGTCAAAAATTCCTCTTGACAATGACCACATGTCTGAGGTTCGGCTACTAGTTCACCTGACAGCAATAAGGGTCTAATAGTCATTAGTCACCACTGCAGACACGCTCTGTGCACTTCTCCATGCTCCCCTGATGAAGGCTGAAAATAAAACAGTGTCAGCCACCCTGGTGCTTTCAACTACCTTTTGTCCTCTTCCAGGGAAAACACTTAGGAACTCAAGGCTCAGAAAGCTGTGTCAGCAATCTGACCAAAGGTGGGGAAGGATCTTCAAGCAGAGAAGTACAGCAGATAAAAAAAAACATTTTAAAATTCCAGTTAAGATCCACCAGGAAATGAGACAGCTGGGAATGGATGGAGAATACACATAAGGAATTCAGGCTGATCGATACGGAAATCTTGAGGGACCTGATCCCATGTGGCCTGCAGCTCCCAGTTTACTCATTCTGTAAGAGACCTGGCGTCTCTCTTTTTCAGCAGCCTCTCTTATGTTTGACTTCTCCCTGCACTCATATTGGGTTATCGAAGGGCTTACTTTCAAAGAACTCTCCTTCTGGGATGCAAGCTAGAGGCATAAAAATATAATGGTCATACCATGGCCCAAAACCAAGTGGAGAGCTTGGCTCTGCAGCATCATTTTCAGGGCAGTGGGGAGCAAGGGTTAGACGCCAGCCCTGGGTGAGATGCTGAGGCCAGACAGCATGCTTGCTGCTCTCCCTGCTGACTTTCCCACCCACTCACACATGATAATATCTGAGGTTTTGGCTAAGAGTCACCTGCAATTAGAACAAAACTGGGAACTTTCTAAGGCTAAACTCCAGATAAAATTGGTTATGAATGAAAAAAATGAAGGAGAATGAGTGCTATAAAGTGGAAATGATATATCGGAGAGTCGATCAGGATCTAGAAGAGCAGTGCAAGAATACTAATGCTCCTCCGTGGAGAATTTGGGTATTACATTTTGGACTCAGTGCAAAACCAAAACATTTTGAAGCAGGCAGGAAAGGAGTGCAGCTCTTGATCTTGACAGCTAGTCTGCTTGCCAAAGTGTCTTGCAGCCACAAGCCATGGAGAACCCCGGGGCACTGCGCCTGTCCTACTGACTTTTGAGAGGCCAGTGGCTAATGCACAAACCTGGCATCTGAGCCTTGTCACTTGGAATTGTCACCCAAGTGTGCTGGCAAGGAGCAGGCAGGCCTGCTGGAAAGGCACAGGTGAGATCCCCACCTGAGACCTTCCAGCCTTCCTTGTCATGGGTCTGATTCCTTGTGTTAGCTGGATTCTGGACTCTCAAAAGCCTTCTGGAGCAGAGGCTGCAGCCTGGCTTTTCTAAGAACTCCCCAGTTTTTCTGTTTTATAACCCAGCACCCTGGATCACCTATCCCCCCAGCACCTCTGCCAGACAAATTAATCCTGCTGTCCCTGTTTTTCAGCAAGAAAACAGGGGCATAACAAATCACAGCAGCCGGCCCAGGGCCAGACAGATTTGACCTATTGAATCCAGGTCATGCAGTTCCTCAACCAGGGTCTTAATTGCTGGATCACCCGTTCCTCCATCCACAGCTGTCCAGGACAAGATTTTTCCCCCAGAAAAGAGGGTGAAAGACTCACTGGGCCCAGCTGCATTTCATAAGTGTCTTTGCCAAGCTTTTCTGCCCCATTTAAGAGGGCCCAGGCATGCTTTATAAAGTATCAGATGGAGAGCTCTGAGATAAAGCCATTTCATTTTGTACTGTTCAGTACAGTACGTGATTTGGCTGCAAAGAAGAAGCATTGCTTGTTTGTGAAAGAGTTCTCCTATCTATCTGACCTAGACATCACTCATTATAAGTAATTGTTGTATTAGTGAGAGCAGAGTGGATCATTTTGCCGGCAGAGGAAAACTGCCCTCTCCAAGGAAAGCCACGACCAGCTTGATTGGCGCCCGGCTGCCATGCAGAAGTTAAACCAGATGAGCTGTGTCAGCCCAGTGGAGGGCAAATGCATGGTAGCTGCTCCAAAAGCCTCTCTTTCCCTAGATTTGTCACTGACTGCATCGTTATCTGCAAGGGGGCAGAATGTAATCAGAAACACATTTTTGAGTGAAGGACTGACCTCTGCAGAATCACCAGGAATTTCTGAGGCCATACAGCTGTGCATGTGCCTTCCGATCTCTGTGAGGCAGAGTTGTGCCCACTTTCATTTCAATGCTCTGAGCTCTCATGTGGTGCTGAGCAGCATTTCTCTTCGCCTTAAATCCATGCACTGTGTTTGAAATACAACTTTGGAGCACTGAAATGTGTCAGAAGATGACAATTTTATGTAGTCAGAGAGAATCAGAGGCTCCAATCTGAGCCCTTCCTACCTCAGCATTTCACCTAGGGATTTCTACACAGTGTTCAATACTGTGTGTTTGGCCACTCACTGCTTTTCTTCCAGAAAAGCCCCTCCTCTTGATTTGAAGAAATAAGAAACACACAAATGTACACATCACCTTGTTCTGATGATTAATTATTCTTACTGGTGAAAAGAAAAAATGTGCTTAACTTTATATTTACTTGGCTTCAGCTTTCAGCACTAATTCTTGTTCTGCCTTTTCACTCTACATTAAACAGCATTTAGTACCTCGTATTTTCCTTCTGAGAAGCTGCTCATTTACTGTAACGAAGTCACCTCTCAGACTTCATTTTGGTGAGCCAGATGGACTGAGCTGCTCAAATATTTCACACTGTTCAGCTTGGAAAAATGTTTGTAATCTTCTTTGCACCCTGCCCTTCCCCACCTCCATTTTTGAAGGTGCGGAGCTAAACCCAAATATGGCTCAACCAGCAGGTCCTAGCATCAGTCCAGCCAGTGTAACACAATGCCAGAACCCTTTCCTGACTGTTCCAGGCTGATCCCTTTTCATCGCCTGAGGGAAACCCTGAGGCCAGCCCGGGACACAGTTCCCACTCCAAATCTATTCCTGTCACAGCAAAAACTCACTTTGGGGTCAGGTATACAAGAGCTCTGGAGACTCCAGCCTTGCTCTCCAATGGGAGCAATAGAGGAAATTCTACAGAAGCTACTAACAGCCTTGAAATGTAATTCATTTCCTGCAGAGTATTTTATTAATATCCCTTTAACAGACACATTCACAGAAATGTGCAGTACCCCCAGTGCTCAGCACTGCAAACCTCTCAAAACCTGGCCCCAGGGCTCAGTCTGGAGGGTGCTGAGCATCTTCACATCTCATTGAGGCACCCGCCTTTGAGGTGCTCAGCACCCCCAAGGCTGTAGGCCTTAGCTGTCAGTCAGAGAGAAAATCCCTCATGAAGCTAAACATGCAATGGGCTGTGCCTGGAGGCAACATTTGAGTGCAGAGGTGATGGGTTCAGCACGCCTGCTCCTGGCAACAAACTGCTCCTGCTTCTAATGTTTCTGGGCAATGCAGGCTCTCTGAGAAGCTCCTGTTGGCTCTTTGTGAGGGAAACATGTCTTACAGCTTTCCTAAATGCACCAACTTCAGACTTGAGCTGGAAACCCTGGGAGGGATTTGCTGGCATCTGATGACAGGAACTTTACTATGGCAATTGCTGATAAAACTTCACAAACTATGCTTTGTTGGCATATAGAACTAAAGTGCAAAATTTCTTCACGCTATAACTAAGGATAATAACGTAGCCAGGAAGGGAATAAAAACACTTAGTCAATGCTTTGTTTAGTTATTTTGTTCTAATTTACTTGATTTTTCCCTAAATCTACTCTCACAAACTGATTTCACTTTATGAGAGAGGGTGGGTCAGTAGGTTTTATGAACACATTCATTTTCCAGTGATATGAGGTCACTTTAGGATCAGTGAGCAGGTGAGCTGACCATATGGTTTCTCTTCTCATTTTGCAAGTGAGGGCAGGCCTCACGATTCTCTTGCATACATAAATCCCATAACTGCCTATGCACCTCATACACAGCATTAAAACTTTTTCAAGGCGAGACGTTGTAGCCACAGTGCTGTGGTTGGAAAGCTGAGTCTTCACCTGGCATTGGGACAACTTATTCTTGCGTCCCTGCTTTTGACAGCTGGCACTGCACTCTGCTGAAATGCAAGTGGACTATTTTCTAAAGCACTCCCCAAAGTTAAACCTGCTATTTTCCTATCCAAAATAAGAAACAGTTATCCCAAAACACTTGTCACCTTGCAGTGCCCCTTTGAAAATCTCCAAAGTTCTGTGCTTTTTCTTCATAACATCTGGCAACTTTCTGCCATGTCCAACTGCTGGGGAACAACCACTGCGAGCTGTTAGCAGCTATTACAACATTGTCTCGATCTTCTCCTAAGGCTCAGCTGCTGCATTGCAGACCCTGAGCAGAACACCTTGCTGCTCTTCATGGTAACTGGGAAACACCTAAAAATGCAAAACAAACATACCCTAAAGGCTCAGATGCCAAAAGGGAGATTATATTTTTAAACTCTTGATTTTTTTGGCCTGCTGCATACACTTCCATTGCTGGGGGTTTTGCAATTATGCAAATGGCTGAAGAGAGCCCTCTGAAGCTGTGACTGAGCTGAGCACAGACCGGTATCTGCAATAAAATCCAGTGATGACTTAGAAGTGCCACTCCAGGCAAATACCCCTTTCCAAGATAACGAGCAATACACTATAGCAATAAGCCGGGTTCTTCTCATTCTTTCACCTTCCCAATGTCTGGCAGAAGCCCAAATCCTCTCTGTTCTCCACCCACCCATCAGACATCTTCTACTAAATATCCTGTCCTCTCGTCGTTTTGGCAAAAAATAAACTATGCATGAGAAAGAATTATGCCTGTGAGGCTCTCATAAAAAAATTCCTGTGAACGATAAATCAAAACAAAATAATAATTATCACCTCACCAGCCACAGGACCACGTTTATGTTTCTCATATTTTCCTCTTATTCTTCGTAGATTATCAAGTCTACACAAGAGTGAGAACCAGATTTTCCTAAAGATACTGATACACTGGTAAACTCCAACTCTGAAACCGAAGCTTCCCTTGTCTACAAGGGACTTCTCTACACTATTCACACAGAGGGTTAACATATTCTCTTAGAATTAGAAATGGTACATTTCTGTTCTGGAAACAAGATGCCTTGTTTTTTCTTATGGTTTCATAAATCTGCTACAGTCCCTGACCTGCCTTCAATAAATAATAAGTACTTATAAAGTGATTTTTCTTCTTAGACTCGCAAAGGCATTGACACATACACACATACTTTGTAGATGGGGAAACTGAGGCCAAAGGGACTTGCGCAAATTCCCAGCAGCCTCCCATAGGCATGATCTCCCACAGCAGCTGTACAGCCTTCTACTGAGTAGCTCTGGCACAGCAAATCCAGATCAGGCTGTGGAACATTTTCCCCTGGGACCACTGAGCACAGGGAGCATCCACCCCTGCAGGAATAGGGTGGATGCCTGAAATGGAAGTGTTCTCCAGCCATACTGGGGCTGGGGAAATGTTGAGGTAATCAACATGGTTCAGTCTAGAAAAGCAAAGGAAAAGCTCTACTGAATACTGTTTTACTAGTTTTGCAAAGTACAAATGGCTTGCAGCATCTGAAGCAATTCAGAGCTGTGGCAATTAGCACACAGAGCTAAGGCGTAACCTCACCTTTCTTTCCTCAGCAGGCTCAGAACTTGAACAGAGCCAAATCCTCTAAAATCCCTGAGAGCAGCTGGAATGAATGCATGAAATCCCACCAAAATAAATGAATATGGGACTTTCCCTGACACCTTACAGGAGCTCAGCCAACCATCAGCCTTTGTACCCACTCCAGCGGGCAGCAGGAGCTTCAGTGCTTACAAGAGCAGTGAGGCTCACTCGAGAGCAACGAACACTTGGAATTATCAGCCAAGTTCAGAAGATTTTGTAAAATTAGTTTGAAAATACATTCCCCCATAGGAAAAAATACCTATAAATGATCCTATACTTGTGCTGGATTGCAGCATTTCTGGAATTTAACTGCACCTTTTGCTATGTAAGAGAAGGAAAAAATAAAAAGAAAGGAACACTTGTAGTTGCTAACCAAATCCCCTGACAAGGGGCATTGGAATAATCATTTTTTATGCGCTCTTACTGTCAGGATTAAGTAGGAAATGATGGCAATTCTTTTATGTTAATACCTCAACTGTTGTGTCAATACATTAGCTATGCTAGTGTCAAACAAAGTCCTGATTACAAACTGATGTAACATGAACGTGGTGCAAGCCCGGCCAAGATTCACCACGGTGTGAGCAGTTACTGCTGGTGCTGCATAATTCCCTACACAAGCCAAAGTAATTCATGTGTAGCAACAGTTAACAAAAGATAATTCAAAGCGCTAGAGATTTACAGAGAGAAACAGCACACATCTAAACCGTGGCTAGAATCCTCTGGTGTGTTTGCCCTGTAAAATGGAGCATGCTACAGAGACTGGAGACCAGAGAGACACAAGCTGTAAGTTCAGGTTCAGCGCAGACCAGCACCTCCAGTGCCCTGAAAGGCTATTTGTGTGAGCTAAGCACTGTATGTAAGCTAATAAACCCTGAGATTTATCAGGCCGGTTTACATCTAACCACTTTAGGCATCCCCGCAGCGTGTTCTCCACTCTCGTAGTCATCTGGTCTGCAGCTATCACAGTTTTGTTCCTAAAATCTTATTTATGCTCAGTGTCTATTGAAAAGAAGTACTGAGGAGAAAACCAAGTCCTGCGAAAGCGTTCATGGAGGATGGGTAATCATGTAGCAGGGTGACTTGTTACAAGAGAAGTAGCTGAAGGAGTTACCAGGTTACTCGGATCTTTGATGACCCAAAGGTTTTAGCGTTTGCCAGGTTTTTGACCGTGTGGTGGTTGGGAAAAAGGGAGCAAAGGGATGACATGTTAGCAAGAGACTTCCTATCCATTAATAGCTTACTCTTACAGAAGTCTGTTCTGAGTAAGCCCAGGATATTCATGCCCTGTCACCTTCTGGCTATGTACCTGGCTTTGCAGAGGTTTCTGGAGAGCTTGTTCTCTGCCTTGCTGCTCTCTCTGCGGGCAGTAGCTCATCCCCAATCAGCTGATGTGGAAGAAACTTCATAATTGAATGTTCAATATGCTCTGATGACATAAGTTTTCTCTGTAAGTTGTGGCTATATACTGACTGTATGAGTTGACCCAAACACTTCAAAGAGGAAAAACAAACACTGAGGTGGAATAAGCTTCCCTGGCTGCTCACAGACTTGGAAACAAATGAGCTGCAGATCTGGAAGTCTCTTTTCCATTAATAGCTTTGTAGACCAGTATGGTGTCTGCACAAATGTACAAAGCTAACATGAGACCATGGATGGTCCATGTAGCTATTTTATGGACTGTCCTAAACTACTTCTTCACCATTAAGGTTTTTGTAATTAAAAAGGGAAGATGGTGCTGCTGTAACAAGCAGGGCTGTTGGGAAAAACAATAAAAACAAAAATAAACCATAATATTCTTCCCTCTAAAAATACCAGGAATATAGCGCAACAGAGGACAAACCCAGGGAAAATGACTAGTGTAAGCTGTACAAATGAATACCCTGCGACTTGTGGAGAACTCTGCAGCAGAAGAGGCAGTGGGTCACTGAACTGGGATCCAAATGTTTTCTCTGAAGATAATGTGATACCGCCTGGCAGCACAGGGTATTTCTGCAGGACAGAGTGAGCGGCATCAAAATACATTTGAGGGTCACAGACTTGAAGGCCAGGGCAACATCTTATTTTGCTCATCCTGTCATCCATGGCAGGGTGTTAGGCCAAAGAGCTCATCCTGTCATCCATGGCAGGGTGTTAGGGGGAAGACTGTGAAGCACTCGTACATCTTAAGCCTATTAGCTTCATTTTCATAACTACAGTCTCCCAAATATAAAAGCCAAACAAGCACATCACAGGCCTGGCAACATGAGCCACAATCCTGGAATGTGACTGCATGTAATGTCGAGGGTGAGTTTCTAAACACTCCCCACCCTTCCCTGAGAAATGCAAAGACACAGGCTATTAAATAATCTCTTCACTTTAGTAATTTAGTTGCTGTTTGTGCAGTGCTTTGAACGTGCACAGTGCCACAGCACGGAAATGCTAAGTACTGTGTTATTTAGCTGCAAAGCCTCTGATAATCCCTCATTATGAAATAATAATTAATCATCATCATTTTATTCAAGAGCTCCTCACCCCCCCCCCCCCCCCCCCCC
>JAOEHY010032008.1:0-11310 GCA_025447955.1 Psilopsiagon aurifrons
CAACAACATCAGACGCATCAACAAATTTTGTCGTCTTCAGCTTCGCATCATCATCAACAACAACATCAACATCAAAATCAGCATCATCAACAACTTAAAAATTCGTTGATTACTGCAAACGGATCATCAACTGCAAGTGATAATTTAATTGATATACAAGGTAATTTTATGAGGCATTGATAAAAGGCTATTTCGTCTTCTTTTTTTAATAACCTGGTTCTTTTCTTTGCTTAACTTTATGTGCATTTTCCAATATATTTTTCAGCTGATGAACAGCGAGGATGTTGTGTTCTCATAAATGTTAAGCATTATTTAATGCTTCGCAATAAATTTATTTTATTTCCAAGTTAACTCTGCTGTACAGGACACATAACAGTCTTTGTTTAAAAAGTTTTAATTATTGTTTTTAATATTTTGTACTTTAAAGATAAAGACAGTAGTTAGGCAGACATAATAACAAATCAGGAAGTCCCTGCAATAATTCAGATTTATTTCTTAGTAGACCACATGCTTTAAAGACAAAACCACTGCATTTTGCCTCATATTAATGCTATTATATATACAAAAGACATCAGTTTACATTTATTCCCTTCAGCCTATAAGGTTTTCCTGCCTGAAGAAAATAAAAGGATTCACTGTTTACAAAACATACTGACTCACTGAGGTAAAAAAAAGAACAAACAAACCAACAAATGCACAAAACAAAACAAAATAAAAAAGACCCAAACCCAACAAAAACAAGCTCAAAACCCTTGGAATGAATAAAATAAGTGAGAAGCCCTCAAATTTATTCTTTCCTTTTTGTTTTTTTTTTTCATGTACAACTTTTCTGGAAGACCCAAACCATATATTACTCTTAGGTTGGTTCATGGAGCTGTTACAAAATGAAGTGAATTCAGGGTTCCCGGTATTCAGAGGAATGTCGGATTATCTATGCTATTCTCTCTTAAACTATAATCAATAACTGTTTAAATGATGCTTGACAGAGTCTGAGTACCTTTCTTACTGGGTTTTGCAGTACCTCCTGCTCCAGAAAAATCTATTTCTACCATTTTCCATTATATGAAGGAAGATTATACACCAGATAGAGTTGCAGGGTGAAAGGACATGGTGCACTGGTCACAAGCAACAACTATGTGTCGCAACCTGGACATGAAGAAGCATCTCTTCACCCTGAACGTGAAGTCTTGGAGCAGATTGTTCATAGAAGCTTTGGGATATCCACCCCTTGATGTTTCCAAAACTGAATTAGATAAGCCGCAGGGCAAACTGATCTAGTTTTGAAGTTAAAAGTGTTTTGAAATGACCTGCGGAAACCACCCCAGCTGAATTTTCTCTATGACTCCATACACTCTTTCACATACAGCTCAGTTTCAACAAGCCAAGAAGCTTTTTATGTTTCTCTTTCAGTAGAACAACCAGCCTATGTTCATTATTTGTATTACTATTGCTAGTGATGTATTTCCTCTTGCTATACACAACTGTGTAAAGAAGAATCTAGAAATAACTGGTGCTTTCTTTCTGGGAGTGAAAATCTGCACAGATTAGACACCACCACATCTAAGCAGTCATGTGCTTAGATACCATCATATCTAAGCAGTTATGGAACCAACCAAACAAACAAAAGGCTGTCTGGAGTTCTGACAAATTTTTGTTCATTTTTACAAGGCCTCATTATGGTGTGAAGTGGTAAAGAATTCTAAATTAAAAAGAACATTGTGAGAGGGTATGTAAGTGTTGTTTTTAAATACAGTAGCAAAAGAAATTCTGAAAGAAAACATACAAGCACTCTATTTAATAGCCACAATGTATTAGAAACTCTAGAATGCAAAGAGATACCTGGGTCAATCAGTCCAGTCTGCTGTTATCTTAAGTAATGCATTAGGGCTTTCAAGACATCTGCATTGGGCCATCAGACATGGTTTTCCTGGAGCAACACCTGGAAGCCAGACACCATATGTGAAATGACACTGGATCCCTGTGTTGAGAATACTGCAGTCCTCCTTAAATATCCATTGACAATAATGGGAGGTAAATGCCTATTACTAACACACACATGGACCCCTACACACAACTGTCTTATCTTGAGCTGATTCTTTTCCTGTGTGCTGGATGCAGGTGCCTAGTCATAAGTGCCTTGGACTATCTGAGGAGCCTTAGCATATAAGTAATTCAGAATAAAATAAATAGAACAGACTTAGGATAGAATTAGAATAGGACAGGACAGGCTGCTCTCCAGCCACTTGTCTCACAATTTATGTTTGTGCTCAATATTACTCTGTCTCACATGCAGAATCCAGAACTTGGACTTGCTAAATTTCATGCCATTGATGAAATTCTCCAATGCTCCAAACTACCTAGATCCCTTTGCAAGGCGTCTTGTCCCTCAAGAGAGTCAACAACACTTACAGTTTGGTTTCATTGACACGTGTTGAAGGAGGTGATCTTGTCCCTCTACTCTGCTCTCATGAGACCTCATCTGGAGTATTGTGTGTGGTTTGGGTGTCCTTAACATAAAAAGGACATGGAACTGTTGGAACAAGTCCAGAGGAGGGCCACGAGGATTATCATGGGACTGGAGCACCTCCTGTATGAAAACAGGAGAAAGTTGGGGCTGGAGAAGAGAAGGCTGTGTGGAGAACTCATAGCAGCCTTCCAGTATCTGAAGGGGGCCTATAAGAATGCTGGGGAGGGAATCTTCATTAGGGACTGTAGTGATAGGACAAGGAGTATCAGGTTAAAACTTAAACAGGGGAAGTTTAGACTGGATATAAGAAGGAAGTTCTTTACTGTAAGGGTGGTGAGGCACTGGAATGGGTTGCCTAAGGGAAGTTGTGAATGTTCCTCCCTAGCAGTGTTCAAGGCCGGGTTGGACAAAGCCTTGGGTGGCATAGTTTAGTGGGATGTGTCCCTGCCAATAGCAGGGGGACTGGAACTAGATGATCTTAAGGTCCTTTCCAACCCTAAGAATTCTATGATTCTATGATCATTAGCATACTTACTGATGCAGCATTCAATCCCTATATTCAGCATTTCTGGGTCATTTGCTGTTCCTAGAAAACTTTTACTGTTGTAGACTTGGGTAATACCGACAGGATATTGTCATGAAAGCAGTGGAGTTTTAACAGCATTGTCTTGTCAGCATGTTAAGATGCCAGTTTTTCACAAAACTTTGCTCTTTATTCTGGTGAAGACTATAGACCATGTAGTTTTAGTATGGTATTGCGGTAGGTTAAGTGTGGCCAGCAACTAAGCACTATGCAGCTGCTCATTGAGACAGTGCCCTCATTCCAGTGGGACAGGGGAGACAATAGGAAAAACAAAAATAAAAAACACCCTTGTGGATCAAGATTAAAAGAGTTAATTAACAAAGGAAGAAGAGTGAAAAAAAACATCCAAGTGATGCAGCAGCAGTCACGTACCACCAGCCCCAAGTGGATTGATTTCAAGCCAGTCTCCCAGGAATGGCTAAAATCCCCCCTAAAAATCCTTCCCTCACTTTTTATTGCTTAGCATGATGCTATATGGCATGGAATATTTCATCAGATGAGGTCCACTATCCTGCTTGTGACCCCTCCCAAGTTCTTGCATATTCCTCGGAGTCTACTCACTGCAAGGGTGAACTGGGGCAAAAGATAAAACAGTGACATTCTGTAATACTTTGTAATGTTGCTCAGCAACAGCTAAAATGGTGGTGTGTTACCAACACTGTTTTAGTCACAAATCAATACAACAGCACTATATGGGCTGCTATGGAGAAAATTAGCTCCATCCTAGCCAGACCTGTTAAGGGTATTCATGAAGTACAGTGGTATACCAGTTTGGATAGCTCCTTTAAGTGCTATTAGATTAGCTTTAACAACTTCAGCTTGTATTAGACTATCATATTGCTTCATTTTGAAGCCTGGAGGGATTAAATTCTGTCTCAAGACATTTAAACTTGTATGTCTAAAGTGTCTAGGCATCAAACTCTCTTTAGTCATGGTAAAACCTGAGGCTTTCATCTCAATTATCTGCATTGTCTTAAATAGGATAGCCAAGAAAAACTAAAAATAACTGGGTTCAAAGATGTGACAATGGTGTCAGTGACATTTGAAGACTTCTCGAAGCTGTAGCAGGAAGCCAGTCTGGACACTCCTCAGCACTTAAGGTGACATTAGGGCTCAGTCCAGTTGGGTTAATGGGTATCCAAAGCTGTTTGACATGCTCAAGATTAGCTGAGACACACCTGGTGACTTGGAGATTTCACAATATTTACAAGGAACACTCACCCTTCTGGAGATGCAGCTGGACCAGGCAGGATACCAAAAGGCATCTAGGGCAGCAATATTGTCTTAGGTAGTTGTATCTAAACTACACCTTATATTGAATTCTGTACCTTGAATCTAACCCAGACCTCATATTTCATGCGTGACAAAAGAGGAATGATGCATAATGAAGTTTTTATGATAACCTCACGGTTTCCTTCTTCTCTATATTTTCTCAGAAAAGTGACTAAATAATCACTTTTTTGTTGTTGTTCTTGCTGTAGTCATTTTTGGTTTTGTTTTGTTATTATTTTCTGTTTTAACAAAACCTGTCTTATGTCACTGCTGGAAATGAGGACTTGTTTTCTGGAGTAGACTAAATATGGTCTTTTTTGCCAAGACTTGTTATTTTGGCTTTGATTGAACTTCTTAGTTCTTTGAGGATTAAAAGCCTGGGAAAGCTTAGATAGTAAACAGTAGAAAGAAGATAAAACTGCTGTTCAGTTAAAAATTCATACATTCACTCATTTTTCACTGTTTGAAATCTCTGTATAGTCCTAAAATCAAAGTGAAGCTGCATTATGTAGATGCCTCCAGGAACTATACCATCCAAGATTTGATCCTCAGTGAAAAAGTACTCTAAGCTTATTTCTGGGTATTGTTTGAGCCCTAGTAATCAATATCCAAGATGCTTCTAAGTCAAGACTATAATTTCATCCATTGTGCAAGAGACTTGTGTGCACAAAGGCAAAGAAAATCTGTTTAGCGCTGTTGACACACACAATGAAATCTGACTTTCCTGACCAAGAGAGAGATGTCTGACGGTATCTCTCTCTCTCTCTCTCTCTCTCTCTCTCTCTCTCTGCATGCAGGTACCCAGGCAAACCCAGTCTTGTCATATTAGTTTATTACAGAATATTTGAAACTATTGTTATAAATCTACCTTACAGCTTAATGCTGAGTGGTTTTGTCAGAAACGAGCATATGAGAAAACATTTATAGGCACAGGAGCTGCTTATCTCTTATTCAAAATTTCACAGAAGTAGATAAGCAATGGTGAGACTTTACCTACAGGAAATTCTTGGAAAAGCCAGGGGATAAGGAAGAAAAGCATAGGAATACAGAGAAGGCAAGAAGAGAAACTTGCAAAGTAATAGCGACATATCAGGAAGTAAATCACGTTTCAACTCTGTTCAGAGCAGTAAGGTGAACATGAAAGTCTACAATGAAACAAAAAAAAAGAGTTTCAGATCCTCACTCCAAAACTACCTGAAGAGTAAGGGAGGCAATTAGATTAATGTAGCCCATGCCCCATTTGTTAAGGAAGTCAGAGAGCAATGTGCTCAGCAACAAAGAGTTGAAACAAGTTTGAAACAGAACAGGTTTCAAAACCACAAGAAGAATCAAGTATGGGATGGTACTACCTACCACTGTCAATTATTAGAATACATTATTTTTCATATTATGAATAAGAAAGTTTTGTTTAATAATAAAATACATTCTATTTTAAACAATTTTATGCATGACAGTGTCATCCAAAAATAGTTTCATACTTCCCACATAAAGATAATTGCCACTCCTTTTACTTTTTAAAATAATAGATATATACTGAAGATATTTCAGTATACTCTGACTAATAAAAAGCCTTCATTCACCAGTGTGTCAGAAAAGTGTCTCCTTGCATCAAGAAAGAAAGGCAGTAACAGGATTATATGATTATGGCCCCAATGTTAGGTTATTTTGTTTACCACTGCTTTTAACGAACATTCTTCTTTTAGGATAAACTATCCCATTTTCTGTCCTTTGAAACTCAAAGAGAAGTAACATAAATTTGGTTTATGCACAGAAAGAGAACTACTGTAAGCACTACCATCAGTATTGCTAACAGCAAAAGACATCAACCTCTTTTCTTTTTCCAAAAGGGTTAATGCTTTCTATTAGCCTGTTAGCTGTGATACAAAAAAGTTCTGGCATTAAATCATACATAAGAAAAAAGTAGCATTATTTTCTGATAAATGTTGCTGAAACGTATTACAACTAACCATGAGTTTCTTTCAACAGCCTGCAGTCAAGCCAATGTGAATGTAGCTTTTTACTTCAACAGCTTCTCTTTATTTTCCTTTGCTTGTGCATCAGCTTTCATGAGAACCTTTCACTCCTGCGGGTTTCATATGCTAGGCCATCAAATACACATTGTTCAATAAACATGGTTGTCCCCTTCCTCCACCTGGGCTGGAGACAGGGCTAGTCCTTGTCATAGCATTCATTGCTCATAACTTGTAATTTCAAATCAGAAGTCCCTTTATTAACATCAGAAGTAAGATCATCCCTTAAACTTTGTCTGGGCAACTGGAAACTGGAGCAGCAATTTTCCTGGAACAACCCCCTCTTGTGATCATTTTTCCTTGCAATTCAAGTACCTGTGCCTCTAGAGAGGATTGAGTGGGTTTTCCATCTTACTTCCTCACTTGTGCAAAGCATTTGACACTGTTCCACAAGACATCCTTGTCTCTAAGTTGGAGAGACATCAGTTTGAGAGGTGGACCACTCGGTGGATAAAGAACTGGCTGGATGGCCACACACAGAGTTGTGTTCAATGGCTCAATGTCTAGCTGGAGGCCAGTGGTGTCCCTCAGAGATCGATGTTGGGACCGGTCTTGTTCAACAGCTTTTTCAGTGACATGGACAGTGGGATTGAGTGCACCCTCAGCAAGTTTGCCAATGACACCAAGCTGGGTGGTTTGGTTGATATGTTGGAGGGAAGGAATGTCATCCAGAAGGATCTTGAGAAGCTTGTGAGGTGGGCTGGTGCCAATCTCATGAAGTTTAACCATGCCAAGTGCAAGGTCCTACACCTGGGTGGGAGCAATCCCAGACACAGGTACAGGTTGGGCAGAGAAGAGATTCAGAGCTGCTCTGCAGAGAAGGATTTGGGGGTGTTGGTCGATGGAAAAATGAACATGAGCCGGCAGTGTGCGCTTGCAGCCCAGAAAGCCAACTGTATCCTGGTCTGCATCAAAAGGAGCGTGACCAGTAGGTTGAGGGAGGTGATCCTGCCCCTCTACTCTGCTCTTGTGAGACCTCACTTGAAGTACTGTGCGCATCTCCGGTGTCCTCAACATATAAAGGACATGGAACTTTTAGAACAAGTCCAAAGAAGGGCCATGAGGATGATCAGGGGACTGGAGCACCTCTCATATGAAGATAGACTGAGAAAGTTGGGGCTGTTCAGCCTGGAGAAGAGAAGGCTGCATGGAGACCTCATAGGAGCCTTCCAGTATCTGAAGGGGGCCTATAGTGAAGCTGGGGAGGGACTCTTCATTAGGGATTATAGTTATAGGACAAGGAGCAATGGGCTCAAACTTAAACAGGGGAAGTTTAGATTGGATATGAGGAAGAAATTGTTTACTGTAAGGGTGGTGAGGCACTGGAATGGGTTGCCCAGGGAAGCTGTGAATGCTCCATCCCTGGCCTGTTCAAGGCCAGGTTGGATAGACCTTGGGTGGCATTTTTTAGTGTGAGACGTCCCTGCCCATAGTAAGGGGGTTGGAACTAGATGATCTTAAGGTCCTTTCCAACCCTAGCTATTCTATGATTCTATGATTCTGTGTTCACTCATGGTCACACAGGTAAAACTATAGGGTGGCCCATCGTGTGTGCCCACTGTATCTTCTCTTGATAGTTGTCCAAACAGGTGAAGAGCAAGGTACATCCTCTTTGAATTGCTGGAACTCCTGGGACAGTTTCTCCATAGCAGAAATGCAGGATGAGAGAATTTTTTCGTATTGAAGGAGCTTGTCAGCCAATGCATCCACTGCTTGCTCCTCTCCATCTTTCCAGGTCATTACTGGCAATGAGTTTGCATATGACAACAGAGCACTCCACAGAATTTTCCACCATGTGGGCTGTGTGGAATGGACTTCATCTGCATCTTTGGATAACTGCACATTTTCTAGGTAATTATAAATCACCTTTAGCGCAGCTAATTCCCTTAGGTACTGGACATCTCTCTCCAAGATGGTTCATTTGCCTGAGCAGCGTGTAACAGCTTCCTTGAAGCAGTGCTCTCCCTTCACACCAGACAGGAGTACCCTCAGAGGCTGGGGACTTGCTCTCCTTTTCCAATTTCTTTGTCAATGACCTCTTTCCGAGAAAGGGATCCCAGCTGCTTGGCTTCCCTGCCCTCTAATTGCAGGCTACTAGCTCCATGACCCCAGCATTGGAGCAGCCAGGTAACAGTGTGCTTGTCTGGACCACAGCTCAAATGTCTTTGCATATCTCACAGGTCATTCAGAGGTATGGATCAAGTGGTTACCACTTCATTTGTGAGTTCTGCCTCTTCCTCCTCCTCTTTTCCTAATGTCTCTGCTTCAAGTACTCTGCCTCATCCACTTCTTCTTCCTTCTTTTTTTTTTAGCAGGAGTTTCTTCATTTGCTAAATGAGCTGACTTTTGCATCCAGTATTCTTTTTAAATATAGGGGTGACTAGGAAGAAAATTAACTCTATACCAGCAAAAAATCAGGACACTGTCAGACTTATTGAATGCATCTATTTCAGCCATTCATGTCTTTCTTGAGAATATCAGATTAGCTGGTAGTAAAGGGACAACATCCACGCAATATTGCTGACAATTCAGTCTCTCAAAAAAATAAACAGAAAAGATGTAGACTGTCAAGAGGATGTAATACTATCAAATCTGTAGCAGTGGGAATGGCTGTGAATAAAGTGGCAATCTCTCTATAATAGTAATGTTCTAAATTTGGTCGTGTGAGTGGGAGAAAGCTACTGACAGATCTTACCATCCTTGAAAACATGGGATTATATAATGCAGGCACTTTTATCACTGAA
This sequence comes from Psilopsiagon aurifrons, assembly GCA_025447955.1. Classification (NCBI taxonomy): domain Eukaryota; kingdom Metazoa; phylum Chordata; class Aves; order Psittaciformes; family Psittacidae; genus Psilopsiagon; species Psilopsiagon aurifrons. The sequence continues at coordinate 9,097 of JAOEHY010032008.1, forward strand.
GCTCATTTGTTCAGAATTTATCACAAATCTGAAAGAAAAAAGGCCCTGCAGTGACTGCAAAAGATAGCACATCTGGAAGGGCAAAGCAAGGGAAGGAAAAGAAGGATGAGACAAAAGGGTAGTGCGAGGGTGAGTATCTCCATTTCCCAGCTTTACTTTCTGGTTTTGGCATATAGAATTATGTTCTTCAATTCCAATGTATACCAAAGTGCTCAACTTGACAACTGACAAAACTTGTCACTTGACAGTGCACTTGACAAACCATTCCCCAGACAAATACAAATTAGTCTGCACAAACACTTTATAAAGTTGGAAAAGCCAAATGAGGGGAGGGGTGAAGAAAAAAAAAAAAAAAAAAAAAAGGAAGCTGTAAGAGGATTTTTAGGCAGCTTTTTTTGTTAAGACTTCTAAACTTTAAAGCCATCTTTTGAACAGTGGTAGCTGTAAGAGGCAGCTCCCTCCGTGTGACAAATGGCCATAGGCTGCAGGGATTAATATATTTTTTGGCCCTCCATTAGAGATAATTGTTTATTTTCCCCATAGTAACCAGAAGAAAAAGGGAGATTTAAGAACAAGGTACTTGCCTGGGGCAAAGTACCTCTAGTTTTTCAGTTGCTTGACTTCCTTGTTCGACAAAATGACTCATGGTTCTTTAGAAGAACCTTGCAGTAAAAAGGGCTATGGTATTGATCTGTCAGTAACATCTTTTCTACCTCCTCCTCCTTTTCTTGCAGAACATGCAGACATTGCATCCTCCTGCATTAAGAGAGCATATAAAATGGAGCCAATACATGTGAATCCCCAGCAACATAAAAAAGAAATACCCACTGAAGCCAATTCATTCCTGCATAAGGTAAGATGTATTCCCTGTCATGTTAGTTACTACTTTATCTTAGTCTAATAATGTTCTCAGCTTGATGTTACCAATTTCTAAGACACTCACTTTTAACCAGCAACGCATTTAAGAATTAATACCAGCGAGGCATTAGGTGATCTAATTAATCATTCAAATTCTCATTTACCAGCTTGCTTAATGTCTTCTTTTTGAATACTTGGAATACTGTCCAAATGCTACAAATATAGGTATGCTCATGTAGTTAAACGTGATGAAGATCAGTCCATTTATAGTTGCCCTCATCATCACAATATCTAGCCACTATGCAGTCTGACACATCTGCCATCACCAGGAGAGCAGCAGTAAACTGCTTTCTCCTTCCCTCTGTTATAGCACTGGCACTGCTGTTCCTCATCAGCACAGTGGCTAGGGGAGTGAGAGAGAGCAGCTAATGAGGGAGACATGGGTTCTTCGCTATGGCTGTGGCAGACCAGGACAATATCTGTAACTCTGATGAGGCCTCTGTGTCAGACATGTCCTGGTGCTTCAACTAGCTCTGCTGCAGACACCTGGTCATAGTAGGTGGCTCCTTTCACGATTCTGTATCTTGAGTGATGGAAAAGGTAGAAGGTAGAAGTAAGGTACAAAAAGACTTCATTAAACCTTAATATTTATCCTTCTGAAGCCATTGTGCGGTTTGAAATTGCTATTAGTCTATCACACATGAAAACTAAGCAGTTCTGTGAAGGTGACTTAAGTCACTCTAGCAGGCAAAGGATCCTTAGCCAGGGGCTGCATCTGTACTGCCAAAGACTACAGCAACCCAGGGAGGTCTAGAAGAGAGTACCTAGAGTCTACTCTGTGTAAAGTTTAGTACCTTCTAAAGTGCCTTGAGAACATACAAAACATATAGTTCTCAGCTTAGGTCTTTGAGCTATATGCAATACACCAATGGCATTATAATTATGTAGTGGGAAGAGGGTCAGTTCAAAGCTCTTCAGATAAGGCATCATTTTTATCAAAGCAATAAGAATGGTATCTTTGTACAAAAACCCCACAACCTGTTCTCTGCCCTGCAAATGACATGTGAGTTCTCTGTTGGAATGACAGAGAGCTCTAGGCACAGCAAAGATGTGAGAGCTAAGCACCCATACTTTCTATTGGGAGCTGTTCCTGAAACAAACTTTCTCCAGAATCAGATCTTGACTTGTCTCAGAATGAAAAAGCTGATTCGCTTTTGTCATGGTTTAAGCCATAAATCAGCCACGCAGTTTCTTCACTCATTTCCCCCTTTTTCTTCCCTTGCTCCTGGAGGGATGGGAAGGAGAATCGAAAGAATGCAACTCCCACAGGTTGAGATAAGAACAGTTTAATAACTA
>JAOEHY010032010.1:5770-15952 GCA_025447955.1 Psilopsiagon aurifrons
GGGCTGGAACCATCACACCATCTCCCACCAGGACTGCAATAAACAGGCCAACTGCCCCTAATCCTGCCAGCTCTAACGGAGCAGTGCTGCTTCCGTCTGCAGGAGCAGTCTGCCAGTCTCCAGAGTGACACCAAGGAGCTGGGGTCCCATTAATGGGACAAGTAGCCTCCCTTTTCCCCCACCTACATCAAACTCAGCAAGGCCCCACTCACCGAGGGAACGTGTGGCTCTTGCTTCACTGCCACGTGCTCTTGGGCTGTACGTGCTGCCACACCATCCAGACCCCCATCTTCCACACGTGGCTTCTCTTTGTCACTGCCTCGGGCCTCTTCCTTGCTGGATAGGGGGTGCTGGTTGCTGCCAGGGGGGGTCTTGTCCAGAGGGGTAGGGCCTGTAGGCATGGCAACCTTTGCACCACCCACTGCACCTTAAAAAGGGGGAAGGGTGGGCCTGTGGTTAGCAGCACCGTGCTGCCCATGGCAGGGCTGAGGTGCTCAGTCAGTGCTCATACACAGGCTCTCTTACCCCTCTTCCCCATGAGCAACGGGAACAGCAGTGCCCTTCCCTTAGCACTCCTCCCACCCCACATCCCTCCTACCTGCACCCACTCAGCCCTTCTCCATCCCCACCACAACTGCACACTGGGGCACACAGCCCCAGCAGCAAGACAAGGAGGTAGGGTGCAGACCTCGTGTGGCTGGAGCCTCCAGCCCGCCCCAGCGCTGGCTCTGGCGTTTCTTCAGGCAGACATCGATGCGAGACACCGTGAAGTTGTACGTGCACTGGTTTGGCTCAATAAGGTTCCTGCAAGACAAGCAGCAAGTCAGGGGTGCCCCAGAACTTCCCCACAAGCAACTTAAGCATGATGAAGCCTCTGCAAGGCAGAGCTGCAGCCTCCAGGGACCCAGCTAGCACTGATCCCAAGGTGGCCCTGGCAAAGCAGGGTGAGACCCTCGAGCTTGGCCACGCTGAGCACACAGCGGGCCCATTTCCTGGTAGAACCGTGCTCCACATGCACCCTTCTGCAGAACCTCCCACCCAGAGCGCACACAGGCTGCTCCGACTCTGGCCCCAGAGCTCTAGAACAGCCTGCGGGGGAATTGCAGGCAAGGAGATGCTGGGATTTCATCCCCTGCAAGCCACCACACCGAGCCAAGGCAGCCCAGGCTTGGGGCATTAGTGCAGCACGGTGTTAGGGAGACCCCCCGGCACAGAAATGAGCATTCCCTGCACAGACACATCAGCTGGGACCGGCTCCTGCTCCAGCTCTGCACTCTCAGCTCCCCTTCCCCAGTGCAGGAGCCGTACCTGAGCTTCACCTGCCACCGGAACACTGTGTGGGGCCCGCAGCCAGGATGGAGGCGAAGGAAGTTTGTATCACTGTGAAGAAATGGGAAATGAGTGAGACAAGGTGAATAAAGCAGTAGCCCAGCCACATCCAGGAGCTCTGCAGCAGCCTGGCATCATCCAGAGGCACATTTGTACCTTGTCTGGAAAACCAGCGTGAAGTCTTGTTCCCGGAACAGCACTTTGGACGTCTCCTTATGGATCTCCTTCACGTAGACGTGCACCACCACCAGGTCATTGCCCTTCTCGTATGAGTCATTCTTGACAAAGGTCAGGCTCACAAAAGGCTCTGGCTCTGAGGAAAGCCACGGAGAGAGATGTTATGTTCCTGGCACGCTGAGGCAGCACCAGGGGTTGACCCAGGAGAGGTCCCAGATGGACCTTCTTGACCAGGCGGACTCCTTGGTTCCAGCCACTCACCATCAGCTGCCGCTTCCAGAGCTACGTCATCCTTGGACCAGTCCCTCTTCTCACTGCCTCTGCCCAGGGGAGGGGTGGCTGCTGGGACAGCCTTGGAGCTCTCCCCCAACACAGGCGTGCAGTCCCGGCCCCGCAGGGCCTCAGCAGGGCTGCCTGGCTGCAGGACTCTCTTCTCCACACAGGTAGCAATGCAGCGGGGGAACACTTCTGTGGTAGCCGCAAGGGGTGGCATCTCCACAGGAACTGCCTCCTTGGCCAGCGCCACAGCCTTTCAAGAGACACACAAGAACAGACATCGTCACTCCTGAGCTGGGAGAGTCACCCCCTGGCTCCAGTCAGCTCCCCCATGCTTGACTCAGCTCCTTCAGCACTGCACTCCAGTGACTGGGTGGTCCTCAAAACACCCTCTCCTCCACCGCAGCACCACCCATGGCACCCCAGAGCCCATCTCATCAGCGGGGATGGGTCCCTGTGAGAGCAGCATCCCCTGCACCGGGGCTGAGGGTGCAGAGGTGTCCTTGGGTACCTTCTCCAGTGGCACGGCGAGGTCTGCAAGGGCCGAGGGTGCATCGGGCTGGCTGGCTCTGCCGTTGCGGCGGTTCCCGGCCCTCCCGCTGTGCCCTTTGCTGGGCTCCACGCTCCCAGTGATTCTGGCACTGGGCTCCTCTTCAGTGGGAGCCACTTTGAGGTAAACTGCCCGCTTGGCACTGGGGCCGCTCTGCATCCCTGGGCTGGCTGGGCTCTTCCCTCCCAGGGCCTCGCTCCTTCCCGGAGCACGCTTGGGGTTGGAGGCTTCCCGCCGGGATCGCGGCAGCTCTGCGCTTTCAGCCCGCGGCTCTTCAGAGGCCAGCTCTGCAGCAGCAGCCTTCTCCTTCCCGTTCTCCCAGCACGAGGCCCCTTTGGCCACCTCTTTGGAGCCGTCTTTCCTTCTCTTCTGTGAAAAGCAGCACAGCACAGTGGGAACGTATCCAGGTAGCAGCACCCCTCGTGCTGTCTGACAGAGCCCCCCACCCCGACTCCCCTTTTCCAGAGCACTACTCCAGATCCTGGAGGCTTTGAGGCAGGCAGAAACAGAGGAACAATGATACCCCCCTCCCTGGGACAGAGGCAGCTGGTTCACAACAGCACATGGGATGCAGGATATGCCCCACGAGCAGGGAGTGAAACCCTCACCCCAGCTCCCCTGGCTTCCATGAGCTCTCTCAAAAGGCAGATCCTCCCCTCCTCACCAGAAGCGAAGACCAGGTATGGAGTGGGATCTTCTTCTGAAGCACAAGATGTAGAAAGTTGCCCTTTTTGCACTGGATCTTGCTGCAGGAGCCCTCAATCTCCTCAAAGAACTGACAGCTCCACTGGCGCCCATCTGCAAGCAGAGGGGGACCGTCAACTCAGGAAGAGCTCCAGGCAGCTCTCACCTAACCCACAACCTCCTTTCACCTGCCCCAAGGATCATGGAAGCACTCATCCAGAGCCAAAGAGGCTGCAGGCAGGCTGCCACCACACCCCAGGATCTTTCAGGGCTCCAGCCAGCTTCCATGGCTTTGTTTTGTACATCTGGCTGCCCTCCATCCCAGAGGGAAGGCCCTGGGCCTCCCAGCCTTCAGGGCACAGTCACTTCTCCAAAGGATACCCAGGGCTGACTCAGTCATCCCGGCAAACAGGACAGAGAAGCACCAGCACAGGAAAGGGCATTTGTTCACTTGGTGCAGAGGCGAGCTCCTGCCCTCCCCAGCTCGGCACTCTTCTTCTTCGCTGGCAGAAGCTGTGCTGGCTGAGAGCAGGGCATTGCCTCCGAAGGAAAGCTTTTATGTCTGCCTGGATCAGGCTCACATCTAGCCCAGAACTGGGCCAAACCCCACTGAAGAAACACGCACAGCAGTCTCTCTATTCCCCACTATACCTGGTAGTTTGAGCACACAGTCTGTGTCCGTGAAAGAAGCATCCACATCCTCCACTTTCAGAGCTTCACTGCCCAAATTCAGCTTGACAATGATCTCATCGGCATTCTGCTTCCAGTCCAGCAGCAGCTCTAGGAAGAGGGAGGGAAATGTCACCCACTCGCTGGGGCATGAGCCTGCAGTGCCCACTCCTTGGCTGAGAAACATGAGCCTCAGTGCACACTTGATTCAAGGAGGTCGTTGCAGGTGACACTCACAACCTGCTCCCACGGGACAGGCCACAAACAAGAGCACATGTGGTGGAGGGCAGGTGAATCCCAGTGGGAACTGGATGGATCAGGAAGGCAGCGCTCCTGGTGGGGCCCATCACCTGCAGCAGTGGCAGCTGGAAGAATGGGCGCTTCCTGCCAACTACAAAGCAATTACTGCTTTCCCAGGGAATGAGGAACCCACAGAATGATTCTGGGGGATCTGAGTGGGCTCCGGCCACAATCAGCAATTGCCACTTCCCTTTTGCCTATCCAAACCAAGCAGCCTGCCTGCAGTCACCAAAGCACTGTGCTCCTGCCAGGTGAGCACTGCTGACAGGGCTCAGCCATGGCCAGGCCCACCGAGAACACCTCAAAGGTGAAGCAGCAGCACCCTGATGCAGGCAGAGTCGCCATCAGGTGCTTGCCAGGATCCAGGTCCGGCCCTGTGGCATCCTGACGCCTTCAAGGAAAAACGGTGATTGAAATCTCCTGAATTTCAATCAGATTTGTTGTACCCTCTCTACCATGAGGATGTCTACTCTGTCCTCAAAGCAGGCCTAGACCAAGCAGAAACCAGCCAACAGATCACAAGCCACGGATGACATGGCTTGTGATCTTACCAGCCCAGCATGGTGCCCTGCTCAGAAACAAGCAGGACAGATGCTGGTGGCAGTGTGTTCCAGGGCTGTGCTCAGTGGCACTGTGTCACCCAAGCTAGACGCAGCCTGCCATGTGCCCAGGGCCTCTTCCTTGCAGACAGCCCTTCCCACTCTGCACGGAGAAGATGCACCCTTCTCCATCCTGGGAAGGCCATACCCTGTTAAGATAAAGGCTGCAGCAAGGGAGCACTCAGGTTAGTTCTGCTCAATTCCACAGCGTGGCACAAGGACAAGGTGAGAGCTTCGGATCCCTCTGCACAGGGCACTCCACGGCCATGCACTGGCAGCTGATGCACACCTCGACTTACCCTCCTCTGAGTCCTTCTCCTGGGCAGCCTCAGCCTGCTTGAGCTCAGAGCGAGACACTGCTGGGCAGAGAAGCAGAGCGTGGGCAGGTCTGCCATTGGCACCTCAGAGCATGGGCCCGTATGGATGCCCAACACTTCACACTTCACCTCCTTCTCCCCTGAGCGCCTGCCTAAGCCTCTCATCCTGCACATGCTGCTCACTTCCCTCCTCTGCTTCCTCACACCCCTCCCTTCCCCAGAGCCCTGTCTGCAGCACCACAGCACGCCAGCCCCCAGGACAGCTGCTCAGGGCCATACCATCATATCCCAGCCTGAACAGCACCACAGTGAGAGCACAACACATCACTGCAGTGCACACTGATGCTTTGAGCCATGTCTCAGCGCATCTGGGAACCAGGCTGGGTGTCCCTGCTCAGCCCCTCCAGCCTTAGAGGAGCCCTGCCTGCATCTGACAGAGAGAACCCTATGTTTGGTTGTGCTCAAACCAGCCCTGCTGTAACGACAACACCACGTGGCCCAGCTGCACTTTAACATTTCCAGTCCCGCACAAGCTGCCAATGCCCACAGCCAAAACCTCCATCCAGATCAGGCTGGGGAACCAAACCGACCTGACACCTAATCCCTGCTCCCCAAAGCACTGGCTCCAACAGCCAAAGCAGCTCAGGGCCTACTCCACCCCCAAAAGGGTGGTGAGCTCTGCCAGCCAAGGGCCTCAAAGCAACAGCACCTCATCCTGGAGCACAGGAATAGCAGCAATGGGAGCTGAGGTCTCCACCCTGCAGTGCCCAGGCAGCTGTCACCACCTTCATTTACCAGCTAGGAACCAGAAGGAAACCTCTGCTGACCACCACAGTCACTACTGCAAGGCTGCTGGTGGTGTGAGAAGTGCTGCAGCAGCACTGCTCAGAGGATTTACAGCTTGTTGCCTCCGCACAGAGGGGACGCAGAGAGATACAGCCACCTCCCATGCAAGATAAGGTACTATTCTGTACCCTGGGACTTCACATCAGCGACTGCCACTGTTCCAGCACAGCCCTCATTTACCTTGGCCTATAAAACACCCTGTGATTTTGAGGTCACAACAACCCTAACGGAGCAGGCACAGAAATCAGCCCATTTTCCAGGGCCTGCATCCTGCACACAGGCATTCCTTACACCTGAAGCGTCCCTTTTGGCATTGCATACACAGAGGGAATCACTCCCCAGCAACAATTCCACCAGAGCCACACCTTGGCCTGACACAGAAGCTAACGCACCAGCCCCAACCAGAGGCCCTGCATCTGGCCTCAGCAATCCCACGGGATCCTGCACTTCCAGCTCCAGCAGCACCCGAAGGTTTCAGCCCCACTCAATTCTGGCTCAGGGCAGCTCAACCCAGCCAAAAGCAGAGTCTAAAACCAACCACTGAGGCCAACTTCAGGTTAAGCTAACGAAGCCACAGGCCCGACCTTCCTCACACAGCTGGGGCTAAGTCGTGCTCGAAGGAAAGAGGTTTCAGGTCCAGAGAGAGGACAGTGTGCAGAAGAGGATCCCACATCACTCGAGTTACCATAAGCTGCAGGAAGTGCTTAGTTAAATCTGCTTATCCAGCAGCAGATGGCTGCGGGGCTGAGAAACCACGGGCCTGCTCCCCACGGCGCTGCTGCAGGGCTCTCACCTTCCTTGCTCTCCTGGTTGGCTCGATCCTTCTGCTTCTTCTTGTTGGCAGCATCATCCAAGCCCCGAGACGCCCTCCTCTGGCTGGGGGCATTGGTGCTGCTGGACATCTTCAGCCGTTTGGAGGGCACAAAGGGCCCGCCGGGGTCGGTGATGGAGTCTGGGTCAGGGGTGCGATGTTTTCTTCCTGGCCCAGCTATCTTGGCGACTCTCTGTGGTCAAACTCTCTGGCAAGGAACGGGTGGCCTAAGAGAGGAGAGAGCGAGCATGGCAGGAGGAGCAGGTGGAGAAGACCTGACAGCATCAAGATCCATGCTCTGCCCCAGGCCAGTGCCCTCACACGACCTTTGCTGTGGCACTGACGGGAAGCCCCCAGCAGCGCTGGGTGAGGAAACCTACCTTACCACAGCTGATACCACACTCACTGCCAAAAACATGGGCCGGTCAGAGCTCCCGACATACAACCGGGGGTCCTCCACGTGTGGCACACATTAAAAACCTGGAAAGCAATTATTGTCGTGCTTGTGGCTCCCATTACAGCAAACCCTGGCCCACAGGAGCCCCCGGTGGCAGTAATGACACCTGGAGGCAGAGGTGAAGACACATGGCAGCCCCGGGGTGTGGAATGCAGCCCCAGGGGTCAGGCTGCCCCGTGGCCCCGGCCGCAGCTATTTCAGTCAAGCAGCGCCCCATGTCAGAGGGCGGGAGCAGGAGCGAGGAACGCCCTAAGAAGGAAGAAAGGGGAGAAGCACGAGCAGCTCCGGCCGGGGCCGGGCTCCTGTGACCGATGAGCGCGGAGCTCCCTGGCAGGATCAGAGCTCCTCCTCTCCACCCACCAGCCCAGAGCTCAACCAGCAGCGCTGCGCCTTGCAGATTCATCTCCCTGCCGTGTTACAGACAGCAGCAGCAGGGCCTGGCCTGGAAACGGGACACCTCTGCCCCTGCTGCCCCAGGGAGACCGCACGGTGCTCCCCCTGCTCCCCTGGACCTGCCCTTGCAGGCAGCTCCCCTGGGGGGGTTGGAGCTGCCGCCCAAAGGCCAACTCAGTGCCCTGCTCTCCGCCTTCCCCCTTGGGTGTTCATGGCTGTGACACAGGAGATGGCACAACCCGCTGACAGCCGCCCCACTCCAGGTGGAGGCAGTGGAAGCAAAGAGCTGGCAAGGCTTCTTCCGCCTTCTCTGCCCTGGTAGCACTCACTGTCTGCAGGGGTCTGCCAGGCCACATGGATCCTGCCCCCCTGCGGCAGCCCCTGGAGCACACATTCACACCTCATCCCGCATCCCTGCTCCCTCTGAGGACAGAGCTGACCCAAACAGCACCTTGTTGCCGCCCAGCCGCACTGAGCCTGCCTCTCCACCCTGCCCTCAGGCACACCCTGTGCTGCCCTCGGCCTGCAACAGACCCCACCGCTCGCCTCAGGCACAGCCAGGGGCAGGGGGCACCTCCAAGGGAAGCACTCGGTTCGAGGAAGCACAAGCCCCACATCCCCAGAGCGCTTGTGTTCTAGAAATCCTTGGGGCAGCAAGCAGCCACCAACATGGAGCTGTAGCCACCAACAGAAGGGCCCCGAGAGAGCCAGGTCCTGCCCTGCCCTCAGCCCTGGCACCGCCAGCCCCATGCCGGCCACTGCGCCCAAAACACTTCACCCAACCCTCCCTCGTAACCAAGAGCCACCGACGCCAAGCAGAAAGCTCCACACTGAGTCCAGCCCAGCTGCCTGGCACAGACACCTCCCACTGCTCTGTGGAGAGGCCAAAACAACCTGGAGATGAGGAAGGGCCTTGGCATCAGCCCTGGGCAGCAGTGCCAACCCCCAAGCTGCTGCACACGCTGCGTCTCGCCAGGGCCCCGCAGCACCTCTGGCTGCAGACGGAAGGGGAAGGGCCCCTCACTGTGCTTTGCAGGGCTGGGTCTGACACAAGCAGCACGCTGTGGCTCAGCTCCATTCCCCACTGACACCGTAACAGATCAGCTGCAGGCAATTCCCATCCCTGGGAAAGCGAACCTGGGCTTGGGAAACTTGGGAAACAGCATTCTGTTGAATTTCTTTTGCCTCTATGGTGAGAGCCCCAGGAGGAGCAGCAGACACAAAGCAGCAACTGCTTCATGCAGGGCCCGCTGAGGCCCCAGCGCCTCCTTCCTGTGCCTCTGGACGGGTGGCACAGGGTAACTGCTGGGCAGGGGGACAGCAAGCTGAGCAAGGACCATCCTCTGCACAGGAAGGCGTGAGGAGAACCGCATGGCTGTGTGCTACTGTCCCTCCTCCGTGAGGATCCTGCTGCCCTCACACCTCAGTGAGGGCTCAGCTCCCTCAGGGGCTTTGCTGATGGGGATTCCTAAAAGCCGGCAAGAACCTAGAGCTCTGTCCAATTCCAGCTGCCAGACTGATTGCAGTCCAAGGACACTGTGGGCACCACAAGGTTTTGGAGGAGAGCAGGCAAAGCAGCTCTTCCCATTAATGGAAACTATTCCCATCCACCTATTCTAATCATACAATGGCTTAGGTTGGTTAAAGACCTTAAGATTACCCAGGTCCAACACCCTGCCATGGGCCTGAGCCTTTCTGCCTCTTTGCCACCAGGAAACACACAGCGAGGCAGGGCATTCAGCCCCAGGACATGCAGAGCGTAGAGGGTTTGGCACTGTAGGTGCTGCTGCAGGGTAATGATGGTGAAAGGCCACTCTGGGTTGGTGCCTTGGGAACCTCCTGGGCACTGGTACAAGACCTTACTCAATCCTCTGAGCTGGGAAAGCCTGGCTTTGCCGCTGAGCCTCTGCTGTCCATCCTTGTGCTGGTGCAAGCACCCATGTGGCTGCAGCATGTACCAGATCAAGATACCAGCCAGAGGGAAACGCTGTCTTGTCATAGAGCAGCTCCCCAACACAGCTCATGCTGGGGCTGTACAAACACTTCCAATGGCCACAGGAAAGGGAAAACCCAGGAATGGGAGAAGAGGACTGGGGAGAAAGGCTGTGCCTTCCCATGGCAGCGCCAGATTGGGCTAATGTAAATGCTCAGGGAACAACAGCAGAGGGTGCCCAAGATGTAATTCACCCCCTGTGTTTGGGGCACATTTATCAGGAAGAGGCCCCCTGGTTCTGTCCTCAGCACCCAAAAGCCTTTAATAGGGTGGCTTTGAAGGAGGTTGGCCACCCCCAGTTCATCCTTCCACACTCTTCCATGTTCCAAATTCAGCTGACAGAAACACTTCCCAGGCACACAGATACTTCCATCACCTTCTGCTCCTTATCCCCCTGACAAATCAGAAACCTCCAGACTCCAGCTCATCTCTCCATTTAGCTTCCCAGCACACCCGACACGCAGGCTTGGCCAGAACAAGCACAGACCCCACACAACGTAGGGAAATCACTCTTCACACGGCACCGTACAGCAGCGACTGCTCCCAGCTCCCCGGTCCTCACACGCCTCTGAGGGTGATGAACCGGACAAGACACCGCCCGGCAGCCGGCGAGAGAAGGGCGGTGGGAACCGTGCGAGGGCCCCGCAGCGGAGCACCAGATCCCGGCCCCGGCTCCACCCGCGGCCCGGCTCGGCGTGTTCCCCACACCCAGCCACCGGGCCGCATCGCGGCCTCACACCGCCACCGGCGCCCTGCCCGCCCAGGCTCCGGGCCCCGCCGG
>JAOEHY010032011.1:0-26586 GCA_025447955.1 Psilopsiagon aurifrons
TCTCTTGTTATTATTATTATTAGTGGTAGCAGTAGTGGTTTGTGTTATACCTTAGTTATTAAAGTGTCCTTATCTCAGCCTGTGGGAGTTGCATTCTTTTGATTCTCCTTCCCATCCCTCCAGGAGCAGAGGGAAGAAAAAAAGGGGAAGTGAGTGAACAAACTGCGTGGCTGATTTATGGCTTAAACCACGACAAGTGTCTACCCAGAAGCCTGAAGGAAAACATTCCCAAGAAGTGACAGCAGCTGAAAAATAAAGCATCAAGGAGCTGAGAGGTGATGGCATGGAAATAAGTGGTTGCTTCTGAAGGCCAGTCAATGTGGCACACTCAGCATGCTTGCCCACAATAGTTGTGGTAGATGGCAGAGTCTCATGCTCTGCCAGCTCTCTGAAAAGCCCTACTTCTTTCCCTGGTGATACATTCCCCTTTCACCAACACCTTTTGCCTTTTCTCCATCTTCCTCCTTTGCATGAAAACTGTTAATTGCAGCTACAAAAGACAGCAACTTAAATGTGTGTTGCACTAAGTTTTCCATAGCTTCACACTACAGCAGTGTTTTCTAGTGCTGTAAGCGCTGCTATTTTTAACTTTAGCTGTATATTAACTACTAAGCAACGTTGAAACTGAAGAAAGCTATTCTTTTTCCTTTTTTTTTTTTTTTTTTTTGTGTGTGGGAAGAAAATGCAGCCCCTTTCATTAGAGCAAAGGAAAATAAAGCAGACTGTGACTGTTGTTGTGTAACAACTGCTCATAATATTCAGCTGTGCCACATCTTTCAGTCAAGAGTCAGAGGCACTAAGAAATGAAGCCTTACACACATAGCTAGAAGGAAGGATTTTTTTAAAGAATGTTTTTATGTGCTACTTGCACTGCTGGTGTTTTATACGAGTGATATCATAATTTTTATGGTAAATAATAATCATCAATATTAGAAACACTCTGAATTAAAACTAACTTATATAAAAATGGGATTTGCCCACAGAATCATAGAATAGTTAGGGTTGGAAAGGACCTTAAGATCATCTAGTTCTAACCCCCCCTGCCATGGGCAGGGACACCTCCCACTAAACCATGCCACATAATTTCAAGACATCAGCCTTGGCTGAAGAGGATCACCTTGATTTTTCTGCCAAATGCCTCAGGTTTACAGTATTTGGTATAACCTGGTCTCAATAAGGATATCTATAGCCCTCCATTGGTCATTTTGTCTCTACTTTCTGTTCATTTTTCATATTGGTTGTATGAAGCTGGTAGTAACTTAACTTCTGCATCCCTTGTCGTGATCAGAAGCAATGATCAGCCAAAGACAGAGAATCGTGTTCTGTGTTTCACTGTCAGGGACAAGGGGACAGCCCAATAAGCATGATCACATAACAAAGCTAAGTGACGGGTTTGTTTCTCTCTCTTTTCTGTGTACAGTATAGCTCTTGGGGTGATTAGCATGTACATTTTAGCATAAACAATATGGTAGGCTGCTTCTTCTGATATCACAAAATTCAAATAGATAAGGCTGGAAAGCTGCACTTGGGTGCCTAACATTAAATAAACATGGCCTCTGGATAAATAGTCCGTACTTCCAAAAAATGAGGCCATCTACTTAAGTGCAAAGTGTGTGGATTTAAATGTCTCTTTCTATCAACAGTCAGGCTTGAACATTTTAACCCCGGTGCATAAATCCTGAGATAGTTAAAGTGGATGATGAATCCGTGCTTCACTGTTACAGGGACAAGGGTAACTGAAAACACTGAGAGTGATTGCTATGAGGCAAATATAAGATGTATCTCTATGACCAGTTTGTCTTCTGATTGCTATGGGGGAAGTCAAGATTTTCCAAGATTTCCTAAGCTCATCTCAGGTTTGAATTAGAAGGATGTATGAAAATCTAAAATTTCAATCCAAATATTTTCTAAAAATGTATCTTTGGATAAAGTTGAACGATCTATTTTTATCAAATTAGAAATAAATTGCTTCAATTTTAACCCTACTATGTGCATCAAATTGATTACAATAGCTATATTTCTAAACCATTTGGAAATCAGGAAATTAAATTGAAAGCATCCTCTTCCTGCAGACAATTTTCACATTATTAAATCAGCAGTTTCTAATGGAAAATATCCATCAAAAAACTTGACCAGGACTTTGAGAAGTTCTTGGACCATGAGATCCAACACCAAGAAGGAAACTGAAGCCCTTACGCACAAAAGCATGTGACGACTGTTTTTTCTTCCACTGTGCTACTGAAAGGACTCTAAATAATAGTCACAATCCAACAACACACTAACAAGGACTTTAACCCTGCTGCTGTGGTTGGGTGCAATTAAGAGCAGTCCAGATGCAGTAAGACCTTCTTCTGCTACTTAAAACCAAGCACAAAGATAACTATAAGAGTTCAGCTATAAATCATAAGTGACAGTAGTTATATAGATCTGAAATTAATTCTTGCAAAACTTCAAGTGAACCATAACTCTAAATATATTTTAATTGGATTCTTATGTTTTCTTTTTAAGAAGACAGCTGGAGTCCCATCTGGCCTCATCTCTTACAACACAATCTATTTTGTATTATAATACTTCCAATATGGTTATTACTATTGTTGTAAAAAAAAGTGAAGTGTCAGCTTGGACAATTTCATCTGGCCTTCAAGTAAAGCTGACTAGACTTTCAATATGTTGTTGTTTAGCATATTGAAAATTATGCAGCACTGAAAGGAACAACAAATAACCAGAGAAAAATGCATTACTGTCTGGTATTTGAATATATCACTTAAAACCAGGTGATTTGAATGCACAGAGCATTAAACACAGAAAGATACTGCATTGAAATCCACTACTGGTTTTAAGGTAAAGATTCACATTCACTGATTATACCATTATTTCCATAGGGAACCACTGTATTCAGACCATTAGAAAGATGAAGTATTGAACATAAAAATACTGAACACATTACCTGTTCTAGAGGTATGCACCCAGCGATGCACACTAGCACCAAAAGCAATTCCCGCCACCCCCCTTCACCCTCACCCCACCCCTCCATAACCAGGGTAATAAGGTTATTTGCAATCCCCGATTTGTCTGAAAGGTGATTTGGCAGCAACTGACCAACCTCAGGAAATCATCAGTCCAAAGGACAGAAAGAGGTTCAATGCTCTGTGTGTAATATACAAGTATTGCATGTTTACTTTTACAACACCCAGAAGTACAGGAACATAAAGCCACATCCATGAAAACATAGGCCTAGCTGGGACAGTGATCCATCTTGGACAGTTGCCCACACAGTAGCAAATGGGCCCATGGATAAATGTTGTTCACTTAATCTTTGCTTCACAGAATGTTATGAAGGGACTGTCTGCAGAGTTGAGCACTGAAGCTTAACCTGTGGACTGTTCTTCAACAGGTCTCTGGATGGATAAGCACTAAAGTAGGTTGTTTTCTTCATCCCTTTCATAGAATCATGGAATAATTAGGGTTCGAAAGGACCTAAAGATCATCATACTAAACCATTCCAAGGCTCTGTACAACCTGGCTTTGAACACCACCAGAGATGGAGCATTCACAACTTCCCTGGGCAACCCATTCCAGTGCCTCACCACCCTCACAGTAAAGAACTTCCTCCTTATATCCAATCTAAACTTCCCCTGTTTAAGTTTGAACCTGTTACCTCTTGTCCTATCACTACAGTCCCTAATGAAGAGTCCCTCCCCACCATCCTTATAGGCCTCTTTCAGATATTGGAAGGCTGCTATGAGGTCTCCACGCAGCCTTCTCTTCTTCAGGCTTAACAGCCCAGATTTCTCAGCCTGTCTTCATATGGGAGGTGCTCCTGTCACCTGGACCGAGGTGTAGGACCTTGCAGTTGGCGTGGTTAAACTTCATCAGGTTGGCAGCAGCCCACCTCACAAACATGTCAAGGTCCCTCTGGATGTCATTCCTTCCCTCCAGCTTGTCAACTGAACCACCCAGCTTGGTGTCATTGGCAAACTTGCTGAGGGCACACTCAATCCCACTGTCCATGTCACCAACAAAGATGTTAAACAAGACCAGTCCTAACACCCATCCCTGAGGGACACCACTCGTTACTAGTCTCCAGCTGGACACTGAGTCATTGACCAAAACTCTTTCCATGCGGCCAACCAGCCAGTTCTTTATCCACTGAGTGGTCCACCTATCAAACTGATGTATCTCCAACTTAGAGACAGGGATGTCGTGTGGGACAGTGCTGAACGCTTTGCACAAGTGCAGGTAGGTGACATCAACTGCTCTACCTCTGTCCATCAGTTCCATATCCCCATCAATGATGGCTTCATTTGATAAAATAGAAACTAATGTTCATACCAAACTGACGTCCACATAATAACATACTCAGGTATTATTGTCTCTACACCCCTTACCAGCAACCATGATGGCATTAGAAATGCCAACTTGGTTTTAGATTTATTTATTTTCTTGAACAAGCTGACTTCATTTGGGGTTAAGTTTATATATTTACAAGCTTTATGTATTCAAGTTTTTGTGGGTTAGTTCTTTTACTTTATTTTTCAAAATAAGTCTATTTCCACTTATGAAAAAAACAGACATTCAGTGAACAGGCCAACCAGTCAAACAAAGAAGAAAGACAGGATTTTCCTACTCATGGGATTCTCCCCTCATTTATAGCAGTTTCAGATTTGCATTAGTGCTTTGATTTCAGTGATTGAACTCTGCTATGGAAAAAGCAGCATTCAAAACCCAGGAGACCTGTGCTTCTGATCAGAGCAACTGGTACCGGAGCTCAGAGTGCAAACATTCATGATGATCTGTTTGCAGAACAGCTAGAGACCCAGACAGATTCTCAATGAACCATCAAATAGAATCAGTATATTTAACAAATTTATGCCAGTTATGGATTAAGTTCTTCCACTGAGATAAGAGGTTAAGGGACAGATTCAGGCTGGTGCATAGTACCATAGTAGAGTGTTTTCAGCAAATAGCTGAGTTTCAGAGCAAATAATCCACACTTCCTCACTGCAGTCCTCACCACAGGGGCTTACATGCTCTAGCCTGTAATTACCAAGCACTACCTATTCAGTTTGGAAGTATTCTGCTAGCAAGGAAAACACATAATCCTGCTTAGTATCCTGTTAGTCAGGTTATCCTGAGTGATCTTACACCTATACATTTGTAGATGACTGATTTCTTTCCACTTGGTAAAACACCTAAGGGGGAAAGGGAAAATAGGCTGGTTATACTTTATTGTTGTCATCTAATTAAGCTCTGTAAACATTGATTTCCTCCAACTTCCCCCATCTCCCTTTTATTATTGTTCTGTGTCATCGTTAACTACCAGCTTTGGACATGGGACTTTTCAACAGCAGATTCTTTGCAGCACTCAGAGATTTAGCTGCTCGCACAGCTGCTCTGGAATTCAAATTAGAGAAGTATTTTTCCCCTGATCTGGGGATTTGAGCAGAATTCAGATCAGCACCAGAAAATAATCAGGTATCTGGATACTTCCCTGTGGACATCTCAGGGGAGCCCACAACAGGGGGTTATTAGCCAAACACTGGAAACCTTGGTGAGTGAACCTTAGTATCAAATGGCAGAAAAGCAGCCTACCAGCAAACCTGGGAAGCACACTGGGAACCAGCATCACCTTCCTGAGAAAGGCTCCTTGAATCTTATAAAACCCCCAAAACCTTCATCTCAAAGCCCTACACCTTAGCTTTACAACCTTTGTTCTGAAGCCCCTTTGGAGGCCCAGGGACTAATTCTAGGGGGTCCTGGAAAGGAGGTGAGAAAAGGCAGCCTACCCTCAGCTCACACAGAGTCCTTGAACAGAGTCCTCACATTTCCCAGGAAATCATTAAGTTGTCCACAAATAAAAAAGGTTGAAATTACTGGCTTACTCTACAGCCATGCGATAGGCAATGTTAGAAAGAAAGAAAAATTATATAAGGCTCTCCTACACGCTTTCATGATAGAGAAACAGTAACACACACTGGAGCATAAAGGAATCGCCACTGTCACACAGGAGAAATCAATACCCCGGCTCATGGAGAGAAGCTTTCTCTCATTCAGTAGACTGAAGAGGACAGGGTCACTGTTTTTTAGATCTGCCCCCCTTTCTGAAAAGATAACTGCACCATGAGGTCCTGCCACCAGCATTTTCACTCAGTCTCTGCCATGCCAAAAAGCAGAGGTCTATTCTCAGCCCTAACATACCATGGACTAATCAAGTCTGCGAATATCAGTGCAGTAAGTTGTTCTTTTTCACCCCCTCAGTTGTCTCTCCCTTTGTTCCTCTATTTCTTTCTTCCTACTAGTTCTTCATTATATTCCCCCTTACTCTTGTTGGCAGATAATTTGTCTCCCGCACTTTCATAGGCAGTTCAAATAGGTCTTAGTATTAAAGGCAATGATTTATAAGAGAAGCCTTTAATTCTTTATAAAAAAAAAAAAGGCAAATTAATCAAGATTTAAAAGCTGTTCAATAAACTAATGCTACAATGCAATTGGGAGTGTTTCAGAGAAAACTTGAAATTGCTGAACTGAAGTACTGCATTCACACATTATGATTCAGAATATTTCTCTAAGGTTCGAACATTGTACAGACCTTCAGAAAAAAAGAGAGGAATGGGGAAAAAGGAGAGTTGTTTTTTCTCCTTTTTTTTTTTCAAATAGCATGCTATAGCCTAACTTTTACTAACTTGCCACATTTCTGTGACTGAATACCATGGAGTCTTTGATAGATTCTCAAGGTGTAATGATTTTCATAGCCATTACTGATGTTATATGCACAAATTGCAATATACTGAGATTATATAACAGAGATAGGCCTTAGCTTTGAGTCTGTGAGCTACAAAAAATCTTAGCAAATCATCCATTAGTGCTTAAGACATATTTTCTTGGTGTGCTTTTTTTGCTGTAAACTTTTTGCTATGCTCTCTCTCAGAAGTCAAACTATGAAATAAGGATTAGACAAAAATAAAACTTGGAGGCAAACAGGGCTCAAATTTATTACAAAATCCATTCTATCCTGTTCAAAAATAATTTTAAAATCCCAGGCAACAATTATTAAAATTGCAGAAACCTTTTAGATGAAACATTTGCAAACTTGTTGTTGACTGATTCTTCCTTCCAAATGCAGAGCAGAACATTCAAATGAAATTGTTGCCATCAGTTTCCTTGCAATTAAAAAAATACGAAAAACAAAACAAAAAACAACAGGCTGCTTCTAATTGCCAGAAGGATAAATTAGTCATTTTCAGTAGAAAAGGAAAAAAAGTCTTTAAATTATTAAATAAATGAGTAGCATCATATAACTTGCTAGATCAAATGAGAGAATCCAGTATCTCAGAGATTTATATTTCACATTTACTATGGAGAAATAATAACACTCTATGTTTAAGTTTGCAGCGAAAATACCCACAGTAAATCTGATTTTGTTTTCCTTTTCAATGCAAAGTAAGAGGAAGGAATGTTCTTGTGACTTGACATTTCTGGAGTCACAGACATGCTACATGCCTGCATGAGTGGTATGGCACTTGAACAGGAATCCTGCTTCTTATTTGGTGGCGAAACTTTACTTGCAGACTGAAAGTAATATATGATGATCTCAGAAATGCAAAGGACAACCTGTAAATCCCTTTGCATTTTATTCAGAAGACTTATTTTTGTAAAATCAGTGGGATTTCCATAATGCTTTATGCAATCGTATTTTCCTGTATCTCTGGTTCCCTGTGCTGGCTCTCTATAAATGAATGAAGCTCACCTGAGATTTTATATATAGGTTGGCTTCAGAGATAATTCTAAGCCACATGAGGAAATGAAGCTGTTTCCATTCCCAGCTACACATGTCTCACATAAACAAGTTTCAAATTCTAACATCAAAACAAACCATAAGTCTAAATAGGTTAAAAAAAATGAGCCTAGCCTTTTGCTGTAGAGTTAACCCACTCATCACTTTGTGCTTTCCTGACTTAACAGTTGATAAGTTTCAGAGTGGAAACATTTTTAGGGATTGCAGAAATATGTTTTGTTATTAAGCCATGAAAGAGGAGAAAAGGGTCCACCGCTCCAGGAAACACTGGCAATCAAGAGAGAGTCACTGATAGAAACATACTGGGAAAAGAGCCCCTTTAAAACAGACTCCCTAGTTCTAGCTTAAATCACCTTATTTTTTACAGGGCTCCAGATCCCAGGAAGTTGATCCTAAGGCTGTGCTTTTCCCATTTATCTCTTTCCAAAACCCACTTTTTGCTTCAGTGAGAAAGTCTAAGACACTATCCCAGAACAGATTTTTTCCTAAAGAATCTTCACATTGCCTGAGAGGTTTTTTCAGTGATCACTGCTGAAAAAGTAGACACTATAAATAACCTGGGTCATATTTGGAAGCATCTGTGAAATGCCTTTTTAGATAGGTATTTATGAATTGCCATAGCACACCAATGAAGATATGTGGAAGTAATTGCCGATCAGATCTCATCTTGTATTCCCTCCAATATTCCTGTATTTATTTGTAATTGGCAGGGAGGTTCTTCAGGCTTTCTGTATTCTGCCATAAAGACAGGAAACCTCATTCAAACACTGTTTGAAGACTCAATTACCTGACATGACAGGAATGGTCATCTGTGGAACATAACTGAATTTATTCTTTTTATTTCTTGCATTTTTTCTCAGAGGCAGCAGTTGCTATAGAAAGAAATGGAGTGCCATTAGCTCTGTACAGACTACTTTGGAGGCAGGCAGGACAGCAGAGTGAAGAAGAGTTCTGAAGTCTGTAGAAGATTTATTTTGAAAGCAATGAATCTTCTACATCTGCATACTTGGATTTAATCCCATCAAGAAATTACTTGGAGCCAATTTTTTCCAGGTCCTTTACACCTAAAACTCAGAGAGGAGTTCTTAGTGTAATTCATTTGGTTCCTATGTATCAACTTCATGTCCTACCGGTTTGCAGTGACACTTAAAAAGACCTACATGCTCTTGAAAATGCACAGGCTGCTCGTCTGCAGCTCTGGGTCCCCACACACCTTGGAGAACTTGTCCCTCGTGCATCATTATTCAGCAGCCATGGGAAGAGTTGATAGCCTCTATTAAATTTCCCTAAATAAATGTTTACATAAAGATCCTGACACCAAAAAAGGCACTAACTGGCAAGCCAATAGGCAGTCCCACAACCAGCAGCTGGATGGGATCAGAGATAATTAACAGCTATGGGATTAATTCTCCTTTCTGCACTGAGCTTCAGATTACACTCTTTATGCAATGAGAATTACTGAACATGTATCAAAAAACACTCAAAAATCATTTGTCTAATTTTGCATTTCTTTGGGGAAAATTGAAATCTTTTCTTGATCTCTTGAAATATCTTTGAATAAAGAAACATTTTGGAGTAAAAAAACACAACAAACAAACAAAAAAAGAAAGAGGAAGGGATCAAAGCCGGGCTTCAGCTTTACTCAATCATAGAAAGAACAAAAGGTTTAATAATGCCTGATTTTTTCTAGTCTCGTTTCCAACTGCTGAGTGTTGGTGTGTTCCCTGCACTTGATAAATAATGAATTATGATACTGCTGCTTGTGTGTGGCATGGCTTCTCTGTCACGCAGCAAGATCTTTACTATGGTCTACTTATATGGAAAAAAATACAGAGATCAAGGACCACTTCAAGCTACTCTAAAGGACTGACCTATCAGCATCTTAGCTCTGCCAGAATCTGGATTATAACAGGTAACTCTGTGTCACTATTCTGCCATTGCATGTAGGTGCCTTTTGAATGTTGCAAGATTCATTGAGCAGCATCCCCCCTGGCCAATATCCCATGCCCGTTCCTGGCATCAGCAACATGCTTCCTCCCAAAGTATGCAAATGCCAAGTACAGCTGGAGCAGAACAGGCAGTGAGGAGGAGCTGATGCTTCATGCTGTTCTCTACACAGCTAACATCCTGCAGTCTGTAATTCTGAGGAGGAGCTGAAAGGATGGTACAGAGCACACTGGTGTTTCTCTAACTGAAGAAAGCAGGTGAATATGGAAATAATAATGCAGAAGAAGTCTCATTAGCAATCTCCCAAGCAGTTGCTCTAGCCAAGAAAGAAAACAACAACTTGACAAGAAAATTGTGCCAGCTTATGTGATCGAAGGTTGATATTCATCACCTACCTTGATGAATTTGAGGTATGGTCTATACAGTGAAAATTAAAGAAGACCAGGACAGAATCCTGCCTCTAATGCAAGATAGCCTCAGTGCCACAGCCACTGCAAGAAAACTTGCTTTCACGTGAAAAATTATGCAGCATTCTCAGCTGATTGGTCATAGTTGCAGCCAGCAGTTGGTGTGATTTGAGGGAAGCACAAACAGTATTGTTCTTTGTAAGGATCTAACTCAAAGAATTAATTAGGAGATAAAGAAATCTGAAGATAAGATAGGGGAATGGAGGTGGGGGGAAAGGGATGAGGTCTTTGGCTTTATATCTTTGACCTTAGGCCTCTACTCTTAAGTGAATGAGCTGCAAAACCCCACCTGGCCCAGCCTCAGTAACCTTGCAGCCTTAAAGCCATTTACTCTGGGGGTGGTGTGCTCCTGCCCCCTGCTTCATTCTGCACCCAGTTTAGCCCACACTTCTCTTTGATGCACCTGCATGCTATCAGCTTGAACAATCCAAGCAGCTGAATTCAGAAATAAATACTATTAATAAAAAGCAGAAATCTCTCTCTCCAACTATCTTAGCACTCTGGTTTCAAGAGAGGAGCACTATGATTGGGCTGTGTTTTACAGCTGTAATGGACTTTCCCCGAGTTTGCTCCATCCCATCTCATTGCAGCCACAAGTTCCAAGGTGAATTAGGCACCATGTGAAAAAAAACTCCATCTTTGTTTGGTTTTCTTTGCTTGTTTGCTGCCAGAACAATATTATTGTCTGCATGCTAGCTATTGCATTACATGTTAAGACTTCTAGGCAGATTCATTGAGATGAAAATTACACAAGGAGTGAAGCATAAAGCCCTCTTCCTGTTGCAAGTGGTTTCTTCCCACCTAATAATGACCTTTTGACTGACACTGGAGAGTTGAGAGGTTGTAGAAGGTTGCAGTGATGGAAAAATACAAGGCATGTGAGTTTCAATTTATGATTTAAAGAACAAAGTAAAACACTTACCGAAAATACAGTTGCTGATTTACAAACCCAGTCCTTGTAACGGCACTGTGAATAGCTCTCTTACCTTTTTTGCTCTCTTTACAATCTCCACATTAAGCAGGATTTCTGCAGCCCTAATTCCTGTAATTGTTTTCACACAATCCAGGAAAAGAAGACAGGTGAGGACTGAATCTATGAGAAAGGAGTAACCTTTAAACATCTGTTTTCTGTAGCAATCATATGCTGACTCATGAGATTATGAAAATATGTAGATGGTGAAGTTCTGAAACTAGTGCTGTATTTATGAACAGCTCCAGGAATTTATGGCATGATTAAATCTAGTGGTTAAAGTTGCTAATGGAAAACCTGCTAATGCGAATAGCTGAGCAAGGCATATATTCCAAAGCACAGTTACTGGTTTCTCCCATGACATTTGACACAAGAGTTCTCCAATTCAAATGTGTGATTTGTTATTTAAAGACAAAGCAGGGGGACTATCTATTATTATTGATTTTTACAGTTTGTCACAATTTTAAGATTAATGAGGAACAAATACACTAACAAAGCTAAGTGTAAATGAAAGGGCTCTGAGTTTTCAAATCTGCCCCCACTATTATCAATGTTTGCAAGTTTCTAAAGGATTTGAACAAAGAGAAGCATGCAAAATTGATTAGAGAAGGCATCTGAATAAATTGGAGGATATTAAGCAAATAAGACTTTAGAAAGAAAATCAGGAAAAATTCCTAATGATGAAATTTTCCCAACTGAAGAATAATTTCCCAAAGGAACATACATATGTAATCTCTGTTGTTTCAATGATCCAAAAGTGAACTTGAACATAGTACTGGCAGTTTTATATAAGGATATAATTGGTCTTCTATATCATATTTCTATTATTCTGAATTATTGTTTCTATTTTCCTAAGCTCCACGATTACTGCCTATAGCCAGATAGAAATCAGCCTAGCAAAAGAGAAAGAATAGAGATGCGAGAATAAGCAATTAGCTCCTTCCTTAATGCTTTTTTCTCCTCGAAAGTATATTTATTTTTAATAGTTTAGTGAAAAAAAACCAGCAGCTGGAGTTCCCCATCTTTCACAGATCAAGAATTGTGCATTCAATTAGAATCTGAGAAACCCCCAAGAAGAAGAGAGGAACACGCTTCTCCTTAGTTTAAACAGGTGTGTCCTTCTGTTCATGGTAGGACACAGCAGACCCCAGCCTCCCTCCCTGCCTTCCTAGCCCCTAATCCCTGACTGCATTTAGATGAGCATGCCCCGGGTCCTGCTGTGGAAATACTCAGGCTTGACATACGGGAGGATCTGGGATGGTTTCTTGCTCATGGGAATCCTGCAGCCTTTATGGTCCAAAAGTTTCACTACCTTAAACTACTAATTGGCCTTAATTGTAACCTCAGGCTGCTATTTCCAGGGGGCCTAACAGCATAAGAAGATAAGTGTAGTTGCACTGAATGAGACCGTCACATTTAGCTTAGTACCTTGTCTTGGATGTAATTACTGATAAGCACATATGAAGATATTTTCCCAGAATAATTTCACAGTGTGTCCAGTCATCTTTCCAGAGGGTTATTTTCTCAGCCAGAGGGGATTTTATATATTTAATAAGCTCCAGTAGGCTTTTCTACATAGAATTTGCCTAAGCCCCTTCTGATGGCATGTAAATCCATATCCATATTCTCATCCTACACCAAATGCCAAGGAGTTCAACAGAAATCAATATACTTCCTTGTATATCCAGGCAGTATGATCACCCTAAGACAGATATCTCAAATGTGTCATTTCTAGATGTCATTTCTGGCTGTATGCAAGTCATACAGCCAGAATGTGGGCAGTGATATATGTACATCTTTCAGGAAATGGATGGAACCCATCCCATCCATAAAGTCATTGAGATATGTTAATCATTTGTAATCCCTATTTGCCTGGGTATTAAAAGCCATAGTTATCCCCAACTCTCAGGTATAGAAGACTATCCTATCATTCATGCTGAAAGCAATCTACAGCCTCAGGATGTTGTATAAAACAATTTAAGAAATAAATTGGAAATAAAAATAATACATTTAACTGCTTTATGTTTTCAAAAAGCTAACTTATTTTGCTATCCCTTTTTGGCTTTTCATGTACTTACTGTGCAGGAGCACACAAAATTGTTCTGATATTTGCATTTACCTTTGGTGACTTAACTGTGATTTATTTGGAATAAAAGGGAAGCTTTATTACTGTACAGAAGAGATGGGCCCATTAAACTGCTAATAGCAATGAATTAATTAGGAAAACTTTGGTGATGTTCTCTGGAAGAGCCACCCAGATTTGCAGGTATTCCTGTGAACCTCCACATTGGAAAGTCTCTGGGTTCCTCTTTGGAACACAGAAGTCTTTTCTGTGGTCACATCTGTGCTGTATGTCACCAAAAGCACAACAGGGCCATGCAAGCTATGCCTATACTTTTGCATCTACTCAGTACAAGCCCAGGCAGTACACACTGCTTCCTGGCACTTCTCTGGCTCATGCCATGACTGCCACAGGCCACTTACCATAAAGATAGCTGCAGGTCCCTTCCCTCTCACTTTTTTCCCTGGTCTCTGTCTCATCAAACTGTCCTCTGTCAAAACAATGATCCAAAACTAAGGAACCACCTTATAGCCATCTCCATGCTCAGAAAGTGGGCCAGGCAGATCAGAGGTGGGGAACAGAGACCAGACATGACTTCCTCTACTCCTCCATATTCTCTCCATATTGTCCATGTTCTGCACAAAAGGAAACTGGAGTTTCCTCCTTACCTGCCTGCTTCATTCAGCCTACTCTGAGAATAGACCCAGAAGTAGCTTTGTCCGTGTCTAATCCCCCTCCTGTTTCTTAAGAGCTTCCAGTGAGAAAAAGCAATACCTGCTGCCAGCACAATAAATACATCACTTCACACAAAGCACAATCAGCAGCACCTGTGAGCTTTCAGGTAGCAATACACACTCCCCCATAACCTGCCCTACCTGTTTGAACCCATGAAGAGGGTACAGACACTTCCTCCTCTACACACGATTGAGGGGGATTTGCCTTTCTGTGCTGTGGCTACATATTTACCCAACACTTCACATACACAAACAGTCAGCCCACGAGCACAGATGGTGCATGATTCACTCCAGGGCTCTGATCACTGACTGACACTAGCTTTGGATTGGGCCCACAAGCACTGGGAAATTACTGCAGGCAGTTGTATAATTCAGTAATGATTTTGCAGCCAAAGGCTCCAGCTGCCCTTCCTTGAGTGGCAGCTTGGAATGAGAAGACTGGCAGAGGCTGGTAGGACTACAAACATCTCCTTACCTTTGGCAACACCAAGAAAGGGGGGGGGGGGGAAACTGCCAACATGAAGGGCTACACATTGAATCAGCAATACAGGCTGCTGCAGACCTCCCTCAGTCCTCCTGGTGCCTGTGGTCCAGCTGGCACTTGGTGCATCCCGTTGGATCCAGGGCCAGTCTAGCAGGAGCAGGCAGGTCAGCAGCTGGGTCACTGCCCCATCTGCACCTGGAAATGGTCAATGCAATTAATTCCTGGACTCGTGATGTACCTGTACCACAGGTTGAGATTTGTGCTTTGGCATAGCAGATGCTTCTCCCTGCTATTATTAACAGCTCTAGGAGAAGGCTGGTTTCTTTAACCACTATAAAATACTGCAAATTATGAGCAACCTTTTCAAATGGGGTGGCTGGACTTACTTTCATGGAAACTTATGAATTAAGACCCATGATAGAATTTAACAAAATTTATTTTACAAAACCAATTAAAGCTCCATCAATATTTGGTACATACAGGTACATAACAGGATTGGAACGTCAAATGTGATTGGTACTGAACAAGTGACTTACTTAAGAATTCTTCAGCTTTTAGAAAGGTAACCCAGAACATGCAATCACTCACTGATAAGGCAAGGGCTCTCAACCTCAAGGAGTTACCTTGGGTGGCATCCTGACCCAAGGTAAGAGTCCCCAACTGGGGACCTGCTGCTCTAAGGGGGACTGACAAAACTGGCCCTTTGTGGACCACATTTATACCCAGCCACACCATCACAGGTAAGATTTTATGAGTATGCTGTCATGGCCATCCAGTGACAAGTATTAAACATGCCTGCCAGTGGGATGTTGCCCTGCCACTGACTTTTGAGCATATGTGGTGCATATAAATACTTTTCTTTTGGTTACACATATCACCATGGCCTTCTAGGGACTTTGCAAGCCCAGCTTGGCTTAATTCTGCCAACTAAAAGGCAATCAGATAGCACTTCAGATGGAGAGAGACCCTCTGCCACTCCAAGAGTAAACATATCATTCAACAGTGTGTTGCCAGGGCACAGAAAGAGAATAGATTCAGGGATGCCATGGACCAATAGTGAATTGATTTAGGGATGACCAGGCATCCCTACAACCTTTGTACAGGCTGGCACAGTCCTTCAACCTTCTCTGTTCATTAATGAAACCAAAATAATTACACAAAACCAAAACAGCCAGGAACTGCAGTGCATGTCACTGACCTAAGGACAACCAGCATTATGGACAGTACTGGGGGACACATTCTGCTAGGTTAGTGTGCCAGCTTGGTGCTGTGAAAAAACTTCCCTTTTTTTTTTTTTGTTTGTTTGTAAATAATTACAAATATTTTGCACAGATGGTGTTTACATGACTGCCTAAAACACTGAGCATTACCATAGTTCCAAATTTTAAAACAATCGTGACAAATACTAGCAATTTCAAGACAACCGCCTCTAGATACTAAACCAGAGCCAAAATCTATGAGGTATTATTCCAAATAAATATGTATGGGACCTTTTAAGGTGGTCAGCAGTTTACAAGATCATCCCTTTTTAGTTGTACTTGCATAAGATTTAAATTGTTTGCTGCTAAAGTAAGTGGTTCTTATTCGATAGACACCAGTGGGATCAGACCTATACCTGCAGTGTCATATAAATAGTTAAACTACACAATCCACAGTACTATTTAGCCATTAGTTAAAATTTCTACAACAACCTGGAAGGCAAAAATGCTTGTTATTTCCAAACTGTGAGCAGAAGGTGGAATATTTACAGAGCAAATTTTCTTAAATGCTGATTTATAGGCTGTAGGAATGCTGATTCCATTTTAACATAAGCTTTTTATATGTGCATTGCCATTAGGAAAACTCAAACATTTTTTATCTCATTTGACTGACTTCACGCGTCTCCTAAATAAAGAATAAACAATTATGTCTACACACACAAAACGAACAGTGCATGCAGAATAGCTACGTGATGTGAACCTTGTTGTTCATTAAAGGAAACATTTGCCAATCTTTACAAAAAACATAAGAAAACAAAAAAGTTATTTCACTCTAAAAATTTTCAAGGTGCAAGACAACAGATTTATTCCGATGTAGCTGCAAGTTTTGAAGCAGCCAGTAAAAATATTAATTTCACATCTATATTAATGAAGTTTAAAAAGATATGTTCAGACTGCTTATTACACAATCAAAGTACATACTCTTTGTGTTAAAGCAGCTGCTTATTTTCAGCTGATTACAGGACAGGAGCAGAACTGGGCTTTGCATTTGTTATAGGCAGAAAACTGGTGTTTTCAGGAGGAAGCCTTGGCAGTCTCATGGCATAGGCTGGAGATGACACGACTGGAAGTGACTTCAGGAGGTAAGAGAAGTCATCCTCCAGTTCCAAGCAAACAATTGTGAACTATGGATTACAACATAAATAGATTTTCCAGAATTTGACCCAAAAAAGAGGAGTGATAGTAGCTGATGAAGGAGAACTTCATCACTCATCATCCCACATCACTCAAAGCCAAGTTTCAGGAGTGCCCTGGCATGAATCAAGAGCTTCCAGATTGTCCAAGGGGAAACATACCTTCTTGTAAAGACTAGCATCCAGCTCAGTGACCTGACTCATGCTTTGGCCAGACACAAAAAGTTTAGAGACACACTGCATGAGTTGCTCCCTCACAGATGTGTGCTGCTGTCCCTGGTGAGCAGTTCTATGTTGTTCACAATGCAGCTGCTGCTGAATCCATATTGCTTGCAGCCAAAGCATCAACCATTTTACCCCCAGCAGCTAGCTGTAAAGACATAGAAAGACATGGCCACTAAAGGGAACGAAAAGAAGCATGTTGTAGGCACTTGTGTGAAAGTACATGCAACCCTCACCATCTAAGTTTCCGTTTTGGGGTCTTCATTTTTTTGTTTGTGTCCTGCCTCCATTGAAGTTTTCTGGAAACCAGAAAAAAATGCAGTTTGCTGTATCTCGTTTCAATGCACTATATGAAAAGTGGGCATTTTCTATGCAAAAAAGTCACCTAACAGCCAGAGACTAAAACAGGCTGAGATCCTTCTGGGCCAGGCAGCAGGGTGGGTCAAAGCCTTGGGGTTTCAGGCCAGCATTCAAAGTAGTACCAGAGCAAATGCTTGCCATTAACCATGCACATTACTCATCATTCATCTATATCAATTAAAAGAGTTAAAGCTGAACATAAAATTGCATTCAGACTTTGAAACAGAACTAAAATTAATGGAGAAGTGAGGTAAAGAGGAGAAAATGAATGTATTGATATTATTCTCCTAGTCATTAAAAAAAATAATGTGCCTTGTCTCCTGGTTATTAAAAGACAATAAATAAAAGGTTTGGGATCTTTCTGCTGTTTCTGCCTGTTCAGACTGTCCCCAAACTGCAGTTGCCTCAAGGGTGACACATTTTCCCTCCAGTATCACATAACAGATGCTAGCAGGGAAAGCAAAAAAGTCTGAAAGGACTGCAAAACATTTGAGACTGCATTCATGGGATGGGTTGATTTGCTGAGACTGCTGATATCCAGCCATTCTAGAGCTGCTGACTGCAAACTCCCCAGTTAGCCACAGTCCCTTGTGTTGTTACAGACTGCCCTGCTGAGATTAGCAAATGTTTTTTGTCTTTGCTGAGTTAACTTGTACAATAAAAAGGGAACAGATGAGCTACAGTTAACCAATGAAGTCCTCCAGACTTGCCTTAACCTAGCAGACGAAAATCAGATCAGCATGATTTCACAAAAAAAAAAAAAAAAAAAAAAAAAAAAAGAAAGAAAAATCTACTTTCCATGGAGAACTGCCATTTAAGGTGGGTCATTTTTTGCAGCTTAGTGTAGTGTCACCTGCATGTACAGCATAGCATTGTGGATTACATCATCCCTGCACAGTAAGTGTGGGCTGGGGATGCCATAATTAAGAGGCATGACCAGCTATTCACTGCCTTGGATCCATCACTTCAGTAGAGTATGTAGGATATGTTATGCTGGCATGAAAATTACGCTATTACCTTCACTACAATTAAGGTTGAGTTGGCTGTCCTCTGAGAAAACCCTGCTTTATTGTTCATGGTAATTTAGAATCACATCAGGCTACCACAGTTATTGTGAGCCTAGCTGAGTGCTTCATAGGTCATTTTCCCAAAGTGAAATGTCTTAAAATCGAAAAGAAAAAAGTTCAAGGCTGCCAAAATTAGTTGTCTGTATTGGGATGTATTCGTGACATCAACAGTTATGAACAGGCGTAACTGCCACTGGTGGAAATTAGGCTTTTCCATGTCTCTGCTCAGGGATTGTACCAGACATTATCAGCAGGCTACCCACTGCAGAAAGTGGGAGTAATTCTCACTATAGAAAAGGCCTTAGAGAGTCTTTCTTTAATTTGAATTCCCCTCACTGAAAGTAAAGCCCACTGTTCCTTATTCTGCCTATAGAGAGAACATAAAATAACACTTTCCTCTCTACAACTGTATTTGCCATACTAGAAGACTGCTGTCATATAATCTCCTTGCCTTTTTTCTCTAGAATAAAAAATCACAGTCACAGTTCCTTCATCTGTCTCTCTTCTGCTACTTCATTCATAAATTTTTGCATTTTCTCCAAGTTTCTCAAAATACAGAGCCCCAAGCTAAACACTGTATCCAACTCTGAATAGAAGGATTATTTCCAGGCACCTCTTTTTATGTGCCAATCTGATGCTGGTTGTTTGGTCTGGGTATTTTTTGTCATAGCCTAAAAATATTAACTCCCAGTTATCTTGTAAACCATGGCAAATCCTAAATCCCTTTCTGTGGAAATGGTGCTTAACCTGTGTTTCCCCCATACAGTTTTTATGCAGCAGATTAGTCCTTTATGAATACAGAACCTCTATGTGTCTTAAGAACTTTTCTCCAGTTTACCCGTATCATCCCGAATTTTATTCCCAATCTCCATGCACTTTCAAATTCCCACATACCTTTGTCATCTGAAAATTTAAGAAGCACATTCTCCACTTTATCTTCCTATTACTGTTTTACATAAATACAGAACCTAGGACCAGAACCAGAGATATTTCTTCCATCCTGACAGTCAGTCACTGGTGGCTGCAGTTTCAGTGCAATTTACTGTAGCTCAGCCCTCACTATAGCCGCTCTTATTAATGTAACCTGATGGCAAGGGCCCTGGGGCCTTGAAATAATTTTCTCATTTTTATGAATCTCCATGGCCATAATATCTTCTCTTAAAAAGGTAACACTGCACACAATCCAGAACAACAGTTTACAGAAGAGTTGTATTGTCACATACTTTATGGCACTATTATGGCCATTTCCTTGTTGGCCTTAGCCTTATTGACTCCCATATTAATAGAATGGCTTGAGCCCAAGGGTTTCTATTTCATAAATGAACATAAGGTCTACAGGACATAGCTGTGACAAAGAATAGCTCACTGCTGACATACTCATATTTTCAAACTACAATTAAATCAATTGCATATCAAATCAGCAATAAGCCTTGACATTCCCTCACTTGAGCAGCTCTCACAGAACATCTAAATATATATAGTTGAAATTATAACATCAGCAATGTGTTTGACTATTGTACCCAGAATAATGACAATGCCTGTGACAGAAAGTGCATAACCTAAATGACACATAGTAGACAGAATGCACTGAGAAATGTCAAATGAGAATAAGATGCTTTTCTTCTTACCTTGTTATCAAAATCACTTCACATTCCTATTTGCCATCTTCTCAGATACTGCCATGGACAGTATGGATGTTGCCCTAAATCCAGGGTGTCACCTAGAGTTCTAGGTGCCTACTGTCCATAAATCTAATCTGGGGCCATATATGACTGAAATACTAGAAATGGGCTTTGGGGAACAAACCTGCACCAGTATGGGACATTCCTTCGCAAAGGAACTGGATGACAAGTTCAAGGAAACCCAAATGATCTTTAAGCTGAGAGTGTGGCTTCCAGCCTATGCTGAGCAGAAATGTCCTTGATCATTTCGCAAGAAGGACTTCTTACCAAACCAACATGATCATTTTATTGCTAATAGTTCAGTGCATTAAACAAAAGTCACCAACTTTTCTTGGCCAAGATCTGATAAATTTTCCTTAGTCTGCTGAGGTCATTTTCCGTCTATTGCTTCTTCAAGAAATTAGCGTCATCTGCTTTGCCACACTGACTGTGCCACTCCAGCTGGACTGTAAACTTGTTTATGCTATGTACATTTAAAAAAAACTTGGCAGGTGAAACAGTGGGTTCTTTCAACATGCTCATGCCCAGTGTCTTCCAAGCTGCTGCATACTGCCTGTAGGTAAATGACTGTCTAGGAAAATGATCCCATGCACACATCGCATCACAACAACTACTTGGCATTTTTAACCAGTATTATTTCAAACAGCCTATGTGGGAAAGCAGGCATTTTTCCTGTTTTGAAAAGCAAGCAGATCAAAAAGATTTTTATCAGACGGTTTTGTCATTTACAGTCTCAAACTTCGCTGTATTTGGGCAGAGGCTGCTTTTCCATGTCAGATGGCCACAAATGTTTAGCTAGAATTAAGAAAGGTAGTGCAGGAACTTCATTAGGCCTCAATTCATCACTTCGCTACCCCTTTAATACCAGACAAATTTCGTCAGAGTTCTACAAGAATCTGCCAGAAGTTACTGATGGGTGACATTAATACTGTAAGGTGAAAACAGGGACTTGTAAAATTAATCAGTGATTCATTCAGGTGTTAACAGAACAGGAATGAACCATCAAAAATCTAATAAAAAGCCTACACTTCAAAGACATCCCACAGTGCTAATGCAAGCACTGATTTTCCAGGCCCCGGCTTATTTGAATTCCACCAACTGATGACCTGGAGACAATTTGGCATGGCTGGTTACAGCTCTGCTGGGTGCTGCTGCTGACGCCTGTGCTGTGCCATGGGCATACTCCCAGGGACATGAGCTAGGCCAGAAGGACAACCCAGCCTAGTCACAGCTCGAAGTCAGAGAGAGTGTCCAGCATTGTACAGACGAGCAAACACCATGCAGCTTTTGCAGCATGTTCAGCATGAGGTGCTCTGGGTGAACCCTGTGTCGCCCCACATACCTATGTTGTACATCTACTCTGCTCAGTTTATTACCAATCTATTATTTTCTAATAGCTCCATCCTAGGATTTGGTGCGTGACCTTGGGATATTCTTCTCTAGGGGGACTTTTTTCTAACAGAAACCAGTTCCCCTGAATCAGTTTCATAACAAGTCTCATTCTCATTATCAGAAGATCTTGTGTTACAAAGGCCTTACTATATGTGACAACACAAAGAAGTCTTAAAGGGGATGTAAATTTAGGGGTTTACTTAGTAAACAAGGATTTTGTCTGTAGCACAGAATTGGCATGAAATGGTCTCATCCTTTTCTTCTGGAACTGTTTCAATTCAGTCTCCACAGCGGCCAACACAGTGATGGGTAATGACCCTTCTTCACTTACTGTATCAACTTACGGTTACCATTTCTGATGCTTTGTTGTTTTCCCCTCAGCTGTTTGTCTTCTCCAGCCCTTAAGTTCCCTCCTGTGAAAGTACTGGGGCAGTCATTCCAGAAGAGAAACGAAGAGGTGTAATCAAAATGAGTGGATGCAATTTACCTATCACATAGGTTGTCATCAGTGGTTTTCTGCTATAGTATGTAAAAAAAGAGATTGTACTGATACACATGGAAATCCCAATTTCAAGACAATAATGATGACTGGGTTTCGATCTGGCGGCTGGCAATCTGAAAGATGCAAGAATGTGCACAATTTGGATTTCCTTTCTTCTTCTGAGAAAAAAAATGTTCTCTTCAGTCTGTTTCCAACATGCTCCCTGCCCTGCACATGAAGAGTAAGCCTGAAAATGTTAAAATGTTCCATTTGCTTGTTTTTAAAGATTTGATGTTAGGAAAAGCTTGCTGACAAAAGTGTTTTCTCTGCAAGCATTTTACAGGAGTGTCACTTGCAATGCTAGGAAGCAGTGCTTGGAAAGCTTTATAAGCCATATGAAAGATTGGCTCCTAGTGCTGCAGAATGAGGCTTTTTTTAGCTTTCTGAAGGACCACACATGCTAGTGTTTGACCTTCTTGAAACAGATTACTGTCTTTGTCCTTTCATGTCAACTTTTCAGATAAAAGATAGCTCAGCTCTGTATGGACACACAAACACCACTGGCTCCCAGATCACATCACCTCCTTACCAGCTTGTCCAGCTTGATTCACTGGCAATCCCACATAGACATATGTAACCTCACCGAATCCCATTAATGACACCACAGACACATGGACACTCTCACCTGTGGTCCAACTGACGTCTGGCAGTGAGAACCCCATATGCACAGAATGCACAGTCCCTCAATTAAGAAAATATTTAGAAATGGATTTTAAAGAGAAATCAGGTTAAGCTGTGCTGACCAGGAGCAAGGCATGCCCACACCAGCAGCCCCTTTCCTCCTTTTTTGTCCTTTATTTTTGCACCACCATTCCTCCCCAGGCCACCTTCATTCTTCCATTGCTGGATATCCCATTAAAAGTCTTGTGCTTTAGAGAGCCTCTCCCTTGGGGTGTCCCTTAGCCCCTGGGGCTGAGGTTCCCCTGTGACAGCCTGGGGAGAGGTTGGGGAGATGCTCATGTCTCTCAGTGGGTAACTGGAACTCCCTCCCCTGCCACTGTGTCCAATGACACTCTAATATAGTACATAACTATAGCTTTATCTGGTCTTTGTATAGGCTGCTGCCTCCAGTCAGACCACTGCAGTACAGGAAGATGACCCAAGATCTTTCTAGAATGAGGGGAGCTGAGTAAAATTTGTAGTGAGGGAAGTCAGCTCTCTCTGACTCTGCTCCCCCTTCAGGAACTTACATAAACTGAATCCCTAATTTTAAGGGGTTTTGACTGGTTCTGTTACAGCAAATAAGCCCAAGCAACGGTAAGCTTGCCTTTGTTTTTCCTCACCTCTTTGAAGAGCCTCCCTTCTTTTTAAAATAAACTTTTAATGTCAGTTAACAGTGACCTTTCCTAGGTTACTTAATCTCTCTGAGATTCTTTTCTCTCGTTTGCACAATTAGGACAATAAAACAATTCAGCCACATGGGTATTGTGAAGTTTAATTAACTGGCATGTGCAGGACTCTCTGAGGTTCTGCAAAGGAGAGCACTGTAAGCATACAAAATTAATGTTAGGATGAATATTATACAATAACCTGACACAGCTTCTATAAGTGAACAGTTTGCAAAAAACCTCACATCAGACCAGATTTTCCAGTGCACTGAAGTAAGTTTGGCAGCAGTGCCTTCAGATTCAGTGTTAAGCGGCCAGAAACATAAAAGAGGGGAGCAGCTTGCAGTCCCAGGTTAATTGTTCAATTCAACAGAATTGCTTATGCTAGGACTCGATGATCTTAAGTGTATTTTCCAACCTAAATGATTTTCTGATTCTATGATTTGCAGAGCACACATTTACCCAGTTAAATACCTATGTCATGTATTCCCACTGACATCCACCTAAATCTTCAGTCTTCTCAGCACTGTCATTAGAATAGCAGGTACATCAAGCATCCTGGGAGGTTTTTTGAACACAGTTTCTTTAATGAATCTGGTCAAGGTTCATCAGGTGAACTAGGTATGCCACCAGATTTCTATTTCAGGAATATCCATGCCACAGCTTCTGTCAATGCATTTTGTTTGCAGGCTCTAGGCTCATGTAAAGCCGGTGTGAAGGTGCAGTTACTAGGAAAGAAATTAAAGCAGTATCTACACCACCCAAAGAAAGAAAAAACTAGAATGCCACATAGTAACAAGCAGAAACTGATTGTGTGAAATTTCTATACTAAAACAAGTTTGCTTTGTAGTTTATACGGTATTTTAAATGACTTTACCATAAGCACCCATAAGCATCTTAGCTGTATAGCTGAATAACTTCCCTGATTATGACATAAAAATTACATTAATCGAGCCCTGAAGTTCTGCTTTTCAATACAAGACATAGCAGATGCCAGGTTTCTTAGTGATACCATGGACCTTAGAAGCCAGGTGATGCAGTTAATTTTTAGACAGTTACCAGGCAACAGCTGGGACTAACAGAAGGCCACAAACAGCTCCTTAATTTTCTTGTCTGAATCTGAGCTGCTGGATTTATATTTCAACTATTTTTCCACCAGAGGTCTTAGACATGGAAAAGGGATCATGAAGTATATTGGTTAGATTAGAAAAGCTATTATCTTTAGCAGATCTAAGTATTCGATAAACCTATTCTTTTGAAAATATAATATTGCTCTTTCAATTTTTCATATGCTTAGATCTAAGAAATGCTACCTGTGAGAGAGAAGCTGAACAAAAATCTCACAAACATTCCGTGGTATTGCAAAAAGCCTGAGATTTGGCTTTTTGTTTAGATTTTCTTTCATCCATCATTTCTGTTTTGACATACTTCCCAAATTCCTGTTACCAGCTATTATGATTATTACTATTAAATTAAGAGTGATGATTTAATGAACAATGGAACATTGAGGTATGCTATAGATTTTTCTGCTTTTCCCCTTTGCTTTCACCAACAAAATCAACCGAGCTTGATACACTTATGAAAGAGAGAAAATGGCTGTTTGCTTCCACAGGAGAGATCTCAGCTTGAAGATCAAGACATGCTTTCCTCTATTATTGTTCGATGGTAACATCAGTTTGTCATACTGTGTTTTACACGTCAATAATTAGTTTACCTTCACACTCCAAGTCACCAAAAGTCTGAGCTCAACATGCAAGAAGAAAAAAATAAATAGGAAAAAATGGAGGCTTCCTTTCAGGTTTAGCATTTCATATGAAAAGAAATGGCATTTCATGTAATACAATCACTCTCATACTTACATTATATAATCATCGTCATAAATACCACTCTCACAGCATAGTCAACAATTGCAGCTCTTTACCTGGTGGGGGTTCTTCATCCACCAGTGTGACCTCATATTTAAAAGGAACTGAATTAAACCGTTGCCACAGAAAATGTGAGCCCACTATTTCAGATGTAAGACATGACAATCCATATTATTTTTTCCCCCATGAAGAAAATGGAAGATAAGGACAAGGAAGGGCTCTAATTTCCCTACTTCACGTACTGTATATTACTACACTCTAACATGTCATTGTCTGCTGGTCTTTAGAAACCTATGTTTATTTTTACTATTCTTTATGACTGTTACTTTACTAGCTTCTACACAGAAGTTATACTTCTCAATTACAGACCTGTTGTGCTCAGCACTCCAGGAACACAAAAAACAGACTGTAAACTTGGGCAGTCAAGTTATTGCAAAGGATTTTGAGAGTCTGCACCTACCTTCCTAGAGGTTTTTTTGGGTATTTCTGACATTAGTACCAATTTGAATTACAACCTGCCACATAGTGAGTAGGTTCTTGAAACGCTTAAGTGTACAATATACATAAATTTGATGTTTTGCTCAGTGTCTTATTCAAAGGTAAGCTGAGATGATGCATCTTGCTCCAGATTTATGTAGCATCTGGCATTTCATAAACATTGATCAACTATGCCTGATATTTCACTTATATAAGGAAGTGTTAGTAAGCTCATGCTATGTGTGCCAAAACTGAAATAAGCAGTAGTTGAAGATAATATTTTCATACTTAAAAGTCAACACCTACATTAGAAACAATCATAGAATCATAGAATAGTTCGGGTTGGAAAGGACCTTAAGATCATCTACTTCCAACCCCCCTGCCATGGGCAGGGACACCTCACACTAAACCATGTCACCTATGGCTCTGTACAACCTGGCCTTGTACACTGCCAGGGATGGAGCATTCACAACTTCCCTGGGCAACCCATTCCAGTGCCTCACCACCCATACAGTAAAGAACTTCCTCCTTACATCTAACCTGAACTTCCCCTATTTAAGTTTGAATCTGTTGCCCCTTGTCCTCTCACTACAGTCCCTAATGAAGGGTCCATCCCCAGCATCCCTATAGCCCCCCTTCAGATATTGGAAGGCTGCTATGAGGTCTCCACTCAGCCTTCTTTTCTCCAGGCTCAACAGCCCCAACTTTCTCAGCCTATCTTCACATGGGAGGTGCTCCAGTCCCCTGATCATCCTCATGGCCCTCCTCTGGACTTGTTCCAACAGTTGCATGTCCTTTTTA